>JAGQEM010000129.1:0-83943 GCA_019202945.1 Corynespora olivacea
ATAAAGGTATTAATTTTAGTAGGGGCTTAGTAGAGTAAGCCACTTACTAGGGAAGTACATTAAATAATTAGTTAGTAAAATTCTCTAAGTATATAAAATAATACTTAGAATTTAACCTTACTATTTTTAATAATATACTTTATATCTTATATAGTAGATTAGTATCTTAAAATATATATCTACCTATAGAGAAATACTATAGAAAAGGTAAACTAGCTAAAGTAATAGCTAGCCCTAATACTATTATAGTATTAATAAAAGAGTTAAAAGTCTAGTCCTATCTAAAATATTACTTTACTAAAACTAGAACTAAATTTCCTCAGACACTCTACTAATAATTTTCTTAAGGAATAACATAAGCTATATTTAATTAGCCCTTGAGTCTTAGTGCTGCGCTAGTAGGCGCTAGCACGGTAGTGCGCCTCATTAGCGGAGCGTCTGATTTATGAGATAAAAGGTTTACAAGCTCTCAATGTACCTGGTATAGTTGTAAAACAAAGGGCGTGGTGGGTCCATGGAGACATTACTAATATAGCGGGGTTAAGTTAGTTGACTATGGGTGACAGTGTGGGATCAACCCTCATCTTTACCTTTCTTGAGCATAGCCTCTGCACTCCGTGTGAAAAGTTATCCGAAAACGGCGAATAGAGTTGCAATCAAGTTGGTCACTTAAACGCGTACAGTGATATACAAACAGCTGCAGACCCCAAAGACCATCCGTTTATTCATTGCTTCTATAGAATAAGCTCATAGAAACAATGGCCGGGTTACCAGCTCCGATCAAAGCCCCCTCGAATCACATCATTCTCAGTATCCCAGACCTACAAGCCGCCGGATCAGCCAAACTTCCAGAAAGCGCAAGAGGTATGGTATTATATCATATCCCTTTCCCCGACCCATCACATCCACCCTTCCAGTTCCCCTCGACCGCATGACCACCCCGTTAACGTGCATTCGAATAGACTTCTACAACTCCGGTTCCACCGACCAAGTCACGGTCCATGAGAACAACACCGCATACCGCAAATACCGCCTACGGCCGCGCATCCTCCGCGACGTCTCCAAGGCTGACCCAACAACCACAATCTTCGACCGCAAAATCGACTTTCCTCTCTGCGTCTCGCCCGCAGGTCTCCAGGCCATTGCACATCCGGATGGCGAACTGGCCACCAGTCGCGCCTGCGCCAGACGAAATGTCCACATGGGCGTGTCTTCCTTCGCCAACTATCCCATCCAAGACATCGTCTCCGCTGCAAAGCTCGACGGGACAAACATCCCAATCGCGCACTGCATGCAACTCTACACGTTGAAAGACCGCGCCAAGCAGCAGCGAATCATCCAGAGGGCCGAAGAGGCTGGCTGCAAAGCCATCCTTTTGACGGCAGATAGTCCCGTCCTCGGCATCCGATACAATGAATACCGCAACGACTTTCGTACGCCTGAAGGCCTGGGGTTCCCAATCCTGGAGAGATCGACCGAAGAGATTCGTTCTTCGACTCATGATGATGGGTTCAACTTCCTCAATGCGGACGACCATTCGTGGGCCCGTGAGATACCTTACCTCCGTAGTGTGACGAAGATGCAGATTTGGATCAAAGGTGTGTTGACCGCGGAAGATGTCTTGCTTGCGAGGGAGTATGGATGTGAGGGTGTTATTGTGAGTAACCATGGTGGGAGGCAGTTGGATGGGACGCCGGCGACTATTGATGTGTTGGGCGAATGTGTGGAGGCTGCGCAGGGGAAGATTAGGGTGCATATTGATGGAGGAATTCGGTCGGGGACGGATATTTTCAAAGCGTTGGCTTTGGGGGCTGAGTGTTGTTGGATTGGACGCCCGGTTCTTTGGGGGTTAGCGGTGAGTTTTGTGCTTTTCTCTTCTGTACGAAAAAAGGGTATATGGCGGAAAGGATGCTGACGTTTTTGTTTGTAGTATGATGGTGAAGCTGGCGTGACTAAGGCACTGAATGTGCTGTACGACGAGTTTAAGAGGTGCATGCAGTTGACAGGTTGTAATTCTGTGAAGGATATAAAGAAGGCGTGTCTTGGGGTGGTGAGGGCTGATGGACCGTTGGCAAAGTTGTAGAGGATGCTGATTGTCGTGTCTGTCGATGTCTACTATTCTCTGCTTCTCACGTCGACTCATGCCATTAAATCTTCTCGCAACCCTTTACTTTCTCTTCAGATGTTACGGCAGCAAGGGATATCTCTCTGTACATGGCAGACGGTGAGGTTCAAGATAGAGTCTACAGTCAAAGCAACGAGAAAGTGCGATCTGGGATGAACTTGTACAAAAAAAGAAATTTATCTGTGGAGAAAAGGTAACAGGGCGCGTATAATTGGTTGGCGCCGAACCTCGGAGGTTCCCAGATGGCCTCCACGTCGGCTGGTTTTCTGATTCAGAGAGTGCATAAATGGCTTGATCGGAGCCTGACGTTATCCATATTTACCGTAGGTGCGTAACAACTAGTGCTTCAGCCCCGCTTCTTTGATTGCTGGGGTGCAGGGCTCTGGCCACGACTGCTGCCCTCCGTCTTTCCAGCCATCCAACTGGCAAGATCGAAGTTCTGGATCTGTGCGGCGGTGTCCGTTGCACTGCTTTTAATAGCGCTGCTTTTCTGCATCTCTTCAAACTCGGCCTTCGTCTCGGGGTCCACTGCACGCAAATTGTCAATACGATGATCTCCGTCGAGCCATGGCGAAGCCACTTACTGTTATCCATGAGATATGGCATGCCAACCACCAAGACCATGGAGAAGAGCGCCATGAGAATCATAGGGTTCTTCAGCATAGACAGTGGAGAAACTGCGCACATCAAATCAGCCACTCATCCACCGTCAAGGCTTGATCCGTACTCACATCCCACCCTCTCCTGATAATAGTTCTTCTGCCCGAACGGCTTGACTTCAACGACCAATCCATTGCCTCCCTCACCTCTACCCTCCCCCTTATTGTCCCACTCGTTTCCGATGAATGTCTGCCATGCCCGCACCACTTCCCTTCTCTCTCCGCTGCCTTCCACCGTCTCCTCCACCGTAACGTCTATCCGCAAAGGCTCGAATGCGTAGTCGCGGCAATGAACCGTGGCCAAATAGCTGCCTGCGGAGACATTGTTGAAGTTGAAAGAGTTTGAGCGTGTAATATAGGCATCCTGCGGTGGGCCGAAAGATTGCAGCGTGGCATGCGTGGTGGATGGGAGGGACGACGGGTTTACGAGCGGTGTCGCGGGGATATGGAGCATGAAGCGGGCGGCGGAGGCAACGGAGGCCATACAGGCCAGGCTGGATAGTGAGTTCCGCATGTTCAGGGAGCGTTGGGTATTGAGCACAGGTCTTGGTGGTGCTGTCAGATATCGTCGCCAGATGCCCGCCGCGACTTGTCTCGGGACTCGGGGAATCCTTTCTCCGGCTGCCTCCTTCCCACGTCACTCCAGATGCTCCTTTTGAGATGTAGTGCTTTCTGACTGTAGTTGGGGCGGATGACGTCTGAATTGGGCACACTGAAAAATGATACGCATTTGTGTGAGGGCGCTTTCACTGATGGAGAGATGGAGCGAGTAACACTCTTAGCCCTCGTATCGCCACATCACATCTTCTATTCCAGCTCGTAGCCTACGCCAAATACACTGCAGACAAAATGCGAAAACAAAAAAAACACCCAGGTTATGTCATATGGTGTGAAGCTTGATAATTCAGGTACAATAGCACGTGTAGTCAACATTTGGTACACTGAAAACTGGTTTTTTCTTACATGAGCCTCATTGCATTCGACTATATCAACGGTATCACAAGCAACTGCGAACTCCGGTTGCTATTCCCCTAAAACATCTGTCGGTCTCTCATCTCTACGGGTAGGAACACCATCACGAGAGCAGAAAGCCAAATCCCGCCCGCTCCAAGCCACAAAATCCCCGAACTATTACTAGCAAGATAGCTTGCACCGGCAAACGGTGCAACGATACCAGCCAGTCTTCCCATACAAGACAGCATGCCACTGACACTGCCCCGGTAACTGGTATCGAAAAGTTCTGGCGCCGATGCATACAAAACAGCGTTGAAGTATGTCTGCATGATGTACTCGAGTGCATTGAGACCGACGTATCCGGCAGTGGACTTCACTTGTGTGTACATGGCCATGGAGAGACCTTGGCAGATTGCGGAGAAGACGAGTGACCATTTACGTCCGACCAAGGGCATCTGGACCGAGATCAGGGCGAGGACTGCGCCGAGGATTCCGGGCGTGTAGATAATGACGTATTGTTTGTAGGTATCGGATACGCTTCCCCGTCCGCTTGAAACATTGTTCCTGAGTAGAACGATTGGGAGGAAGGCGCCCGCGAGATTGAAAGACCAATAGTCACCCTGTGAACTATTAGTGGCTGATACAATGGAAATCATAGCAGTGCAAGGAGATCTCTCACCATGTATGCAATTGCGAGCAACACGAAAATGAAGCATTGCAGCTTATTGGTAAAGATCCCCTTCAAGCGCTGGATTTCTTTCACGAAACCTTTCCCAACATTCTTCGCTGTCTCTGCACGCGTCTGCGTACCGGAGGGTGCCACATTGTCCCCCAGAAATGACCCGTCCATCCGATCGATTGCAGCAAACATCTCCACAGTCAACGCAGGCGGCGGCACCCTATTGAACTTGGCAATCTTGTTCAAAACCTCAATAGCTTCAGCCTCTCGGCCCCTGCTTAGTAGAAACTTTGGCGATTCATGAAAATGGAAGACGAAGTATCGGAGGAAGAACACTGTCAAAGTCATACAGCCAAGAACAATGATTTCATAGCGCCATCCCATGTTGCTGGAAACAGTGCAACACGCTTCTCCAGCGCCAGCCGCTTTGCAGGATGGGAGCTTGACGTCGCAGCGCCATTTCGCAGCGGTCCCGTAGGCAATACCGGATGCGACTATGACGCCGATGGGTTGCCACATAGACAGGAACGAGACCAAGAAGCGCCTACTCTGCGGAAGAAATTCTAGTGCGATGGTGGCATCTATTGGGATATTTCCGCCGAGACCGAGAGACGCGAGGAAGTAGATACCGCAGACGGCAGCGTAGTTGTACTTGGGAGCGGCCTGTTTTGCATCAATCAGCAAAGTGTACATGTACACTGGATATCCGAAGCACCTACTAAGAGAAGCCCAAAGATTGAGGTAATCAAACACGTGAGATTGAACGCCCACTTCCTCCCAATGATATCGACCAGTAACCCAAAACTCAGAGCACCGACAGCAAGTCCAGCATTTGCGCATGCAAAAAGAGCTCCAGTATCTGATTCGGCAACGTTCATCTCTTGATAGACCGCGGTAGAAATCAAGCCCACACCTTGCGACCACGCTAGGTCAAGGAAGTAACCAAACCCGCACAGGAACCAGATGCATATCTGGTACCTTCCAAGTCCAAACTTGTCAATCTCAGCATTGATAAGAGCGGCCTTTTTCTCGAACCTCGTGAGTGGATTCGTAGCCGTGCCTTTGAGGATCGTGCCTAAAGACAGGTCGGCGGAGGAGCCAGTTTCGAGATCATTGTACCTAGGAACCTGTGCACCCGATTGCGATTTCTGAACAGGATGCTTATCTTTCGTGTCCACGCGCTCTAGGTCATCGCTGGAATTGATCGCCATTGCGACGCGTTGTCAAGTGACTGTGTTTTAATAGGTGAGAGGAAAGCAATAGAACCGGGCGGCCGGGTGATCTTTTGCGGACAACTTCGAAAATTAGCGAACTGTCATGATAGAATCATGTTCGTAGAGCGCGGTCTAAGCGATAAAGAACTCCCAGTATAAAGTTTCTTGGTTCTAAGCCGTGTGCGTATTCTGATCCAATGAAGTCTTTAGGATACGTAGTCTAAGTCTGATTGGGCAGGTAAACTGAACACCGCATTGTATATATGACGACATGTAAAACACAAATAGATTAATTCTTCGCGGGTTTCAAGATGGTTCTTCTATTATTAGCATGTGCTCGATTGTGGGTTAAAGGATTTAGCAGTGATGGTGTTGAAGACTTTTCTTGCTGGTGTTGATGCTCCGCGGAAGATAAAAGTATCGCACGATATACAATCCCCTCCAATACGGATCCTAAAATCTGCCGCCACACTCGCTCAAACGTTTTTCAAAGTTTTGTTAGATCTTCGAGAAGGCAGTGGCCTAATGCCTCGAGAAGCAACGGGGATGGCGGCCAATATTTGAATAGATACCTAAAGGCTAACATCGACTAAAATTCCGCCGTTGAAACTAATGGCCTAGTTTTCGCCTAGAGTCTTTACACCATCCGATCCAACTGTACCAGTGCTCGATGATGTGACAACTGCGCTGCACAAGGCGGTTGGAGGGGGTCAGAAGGAAATTAGTGAAGATAAGGATTTGCGCAAAAGTTGAGATAGGATAGGGATGACTACGTTGGAAGTGGTGAAAGGGTTAGAAAACGTAGAGGTCGTGGTAGGACTTTCCCTAGCGCAGGTGCTTAGGTTTTTGTAGATAACTATCCAGTTCAAGTATCTCCACTACGTTACTACTTTTGCACTGTGTTATCTACTATGTTATTGGCCTTGTAGCTTCCTCTTCTAGTATCTCTAGTCTTATCCTACAGCCAACTATATTAATTACGAATAATTTTTGCGATAGAGTTTTGGATTCAGGGCGCTTACGTGCTGTGTTGAGCTTATTGCGAAGCGAGGAACGAGCGTAGCATTACGGTTGGGTTCTTAGCAAAAAAGCGTGAAATTTTATTGGCTATTAAAACGGCCCTCTGGTTGGCTACATTATAGGTCTCTGATTGGCTGAAAAATGTTGCCGTCACGCGAGCGCCATCACGTGAGGAACACCAAAACTTATCGGCACCATCACCAAGCTACCACCACCTACGCGACATTCAGTAATAAAGCTGAATATTCCATGAGCCTTGTCCTTTAGTACTTTTCTTAGGCACTATAGATACTACGCTGTAGAAACTAAACCTGTGTACGTCGAGGTTCACGAATCAGAGTGGAAAGAAAGCAAAAGCGAGCCGAGGTTAAGGACTTGCCTCGGTCTGTCTCCGCACTTTCCTATCAACCATGTCACGGCTACATACTATATCTATGATATTCAGACTGGGTATCTTGTGTTCACATTTTGCTCGGTCTGGATCCTTCACAAACCATCCTCACGAGAACAATCGAAGTCGCACACTGTATCATTTTATTCATTAGAAAGAGTAACCTTGAAACGAATATAGATATACTACTACAAACTCGTTCTCTTAAGCGTAGAGGAACCTACAGTTTGATCATGGCTCAGACAACGCACACCCCGTCATCTTCTACGTCAGGATTCTTTCAAGCACTTCCAGTCTTGCCACCACAATACTCTTCCCAGAAAGCAGAAGCATCAGACGATCGTATACTAGCCCGTATTCTCCACCTTTATCTGCCTTCCAATACTGCTCATGTTACCGAACATATCCACCGCATGGCGCGGCGGTCACTCGATCCTGCGGTTCTCGTGCATTCAACCGATGCCGAGACAAATCACCCTACATTACGACCTTTAAATACATTTGGCGAAGAGAACAAGAATGATCCGCTTTGGACGACCTCGGGGTGGCAGAAACTGAAAGAGATTGGGTACGAAGAGGGTGTGATTGCCGTTGCTTACGATGAAACGCAGACCAGATATAATCGCCGTGTCTACGAATTCGCTCTCAACCATCTATGGAGTCCGACATCGACGATGACTGGGTGTCCAATGAGTATGACAGATGGAGCAGCCAAGCTTTTGAAAAGACATTTGAATGATGAGGATGGCAGTCAGCCTGGGCAAAAGGAAGTCTTCCGTGAGATATATCGCAGACTGATCTCTCGAGATCCAAAAACAGCGTGGACGAGTGGTCAGTGGATGACGGAGAGGAGTGGTGGCAGTGATGTATCTGGAACTGAAACAGTAGCTACGCGCCTCACTTCTGAAGAGATAGCCAAGAGTGAAAAGACAAACGAGATTGATACAGTTGGGATGCCACTCGGCCCTTGGAGGATCGACGGCTTCAAGTGGTTCAGCAGTGCCACCGACTCCGACTTAACAGTCCTCCTCGCGCGTACTGCAAATGGAATCTCGGCCTTTCTCACGCCAGTGCGCCGCTGTGTCACATCAACATCAACACCCAACATCGTCAACAAAGTTGACCCCGCGCGGACTGAACTCAACGGTATCCGCATTCAACGCCTAAAGAACAAGATGGGTACCAAGTCCCTACCCACAGCCGAGCTCGAACTCAAGGGCACACGCGGCTGGCTTATCGGAAAAGAAGGACAAGGTATCAAAGAAATTTCGGCTGTGCTTAACATCACGCGTCTGTACACTGCAGCTGGATCGGTGGCAGGCTGGGCACGTTCGCTTGCAGTGTGCCGCGCTTATTCCAAAGTACGAAAAGTCCGCGGTGACCTCTTACAGGACAATCCAGTACATCTCCGCTGGATGGCCAAGGAAACTGTAAAATATTGGGCTGCTACCCACTTCACGTTCTTCAGCATCGCTCTGCAGGGCACAAGCGAACAGAAATGGGGGCAGATGACCGCCAATACGAAGGCGAGTCGACTCATACCGAAGGATGAGCTGCAGGTGGCGACTCTTCTGCGGCTTCTGACTCCCGTGCTGAAAGCCCAAGTGAGTGTGGCAGCAGTCCATGGTATACGTGAATGTATGGAATGCCTCGGTGGAGTCGGCTACTGTGAGAACAACGAAGACGGCGGTCTGCTGAACATTGCGAAGATCTATCGGGACATTCTCGTCAATCCGATCTGGGAGGGCACTGTGAATGTTATGGCGGAAGATGTTGTGCGAGTCTTGACGGACAAACGATTAGGCGGTGGGAAGGTATTGGAGACCTTGTTCGCCGGATGGGTTCGCGAAACGTTGAAAGTCTGTCCAGGCGCTTTGAGCGATGAATCAGTGCTTGTTCAAGAGAGACTCCACACACTGCTTGCTTTAGTCAAAGGGGCAGAGAAAGACGAGCTGTTGTACCGAGGTCGCGATATCTTGGAACACATTGAAGCAATCGTGTGCGGCTGCCTGCTGATTTTCGATGCTTCCGCGAATCAAAGCTCCACTGCAGTCGAAGTGGCAAAGAGGTGGGTTCAATCTAAAGCTCAGGGTCAGCAACGGGATGTCGAAAGTGGACAGTTGAAAGGCGTATCACGCATGAATAGGGACATTTTTCTTGGAGACGATTTCTTTGAATCGTCCAAACTCTGAGCAACCAGTAATCATTCGCTTAGTAGCGTTTGCATGTATTTAAATATCCACGGATATCGGTTGATCGCTCGCTTTTGAGCTTTGGGTGTGTATACGTAGCTCCATAATTCGATACTTACAAGATGATGTTGGTGTAACGAATGACTGCGAATCAAGTTACAGCTACAAAAAACAAGGCTCAGCAATCAATAGAGCTAACTTTACGCTTCCTAAGCGCAGCAGAGTGCCACAATCCTTTAATACCGCATTTTATTGACGTATTTTCGTTTAAGAATCATAGCTTTGATAAGACAAACTGCTCGAATCGCCCAACAACTTGAAATGGAATGTAAAACCAGCCCACAACCTCCGGATTCGAGACCACAAGACTACTGAAGCTTATATTCTTACAAAGGACTGGCTGTGTTCTTACCACCAGCAATGCACAATCTATCATTGTGCTCATTGTTGACGCAGCATTTTATTTCATATGGAGAAAAACAGCCCGGACTTACCTGTGTGCGCCTTCTCCTAATTACGTTTTGTATCTATCGAACCAAGTCACAATTGTTTAACCAGTCTCACCAGTTGGAGCACAGATGCCGTGCACTCGAGTATGATGGTCGAAATTAACGTATTCTCTAAGATTCCTGCAAACACTATCGAATACGAACTAGTAACGAATTTTCTCAACAATTATTCCCAAACCATCACCTCTCCTACACCTCCCCACTTCCTACTGCCACGCCTTCGACGCATTGATACCGGCGAGATCCGGAACCCCTTCTGGCAACTCCCCATAGATAGTCAGATGGGTCGTACAACCCGGACAAAATTTCCCAAGATATGTTGGTTTGGGATAATTTTCCCAGAACCTGAGTGGGCAGTGATATGGAAAAGAGGCAGCCGTGACATCCACGTTTCCTAGGAGCTGGTCTGTGTACTTTCGCCTGGCTGCATGTCGGCAAGGAAGCCCAAGCTCGCTGTAGCCTGCATCATGTCCGCAGCAGTATGAGATGTCGTATTGAATACACATTTCTTCGAATATGTGAGCGTTCAAATAATGCTTTGTTGTGTTTGTGAATTTGGGAGATGCAGATTTCTTAGCATGTACCTTTTTAGTATAGAGGTTTTATTCTGCAATTCCGAGGTAGAAGGACTTGTGGTTGGTATACGTTCAATGAAGCGAGAATAGAAAGTACAAGGAGTCAGTATATCGACCTTTTATACTCCGACTTTCAGACCCGATCGACATGTTGTCGAAGCTTCAATTCACTTCGAGTATGCAACATTTTCGGTTCATTGAATCTGCGTATGGATACACATTAAAATTTAGGGAATGGCTCCGCATATGTGTCAAAGATACTTCGGCACCTTAACCTATTATAAGATTTACCAAACTGCCAACGTCTGACTGTACACTTACACGCATCATTTACTCATTGTCGCATTCCCACCTGTACTTCCCTTTGATTCCCCTATCAGTGCCAGTAACTCAATTCCTGCCAACCCATATAGCGCCGCAGCATTCGTGGTGATCCAATCCGCCTCATCCACCGCCGCTAACACAGTACTTCCATTCCACCTCACCGTAGTCCAAGAATCTGTTGGGCTCAATTCATCCGCGCTATTATCGTTCAAGAACTCGTCCCAAGCTCTTGTCGCAAGTGTGGCATTGTTCCGCTTGTTGGCAACATATGCAGTGAGTCGCGAATGTCCTTGGCGAAGTGATAAAGAGCCAAAGTCTTTCCCGTATCGCGCCTTTTGCTCTGCTTTCGAAGCACCATAGTAGTAGCCATAGTCTAGCCATGCATCTACAAAAGCTTGGTCGACTTCTGTATAGTGTTCGAATAGCTGGTCGAGGGTTTCCAGAACGCCAAATACAGAGGAGAGGTGCGATACGTTTACGGTTCCATTGTTGTTTGGATCGGTTGGTGGAGGGGCCCAAGACCCGGTCGTCGAATCGTACAAAGCTTCGCCAGTGACGAAACCAAATTTGAGCTTAGGGAAGGTTTTCGCAGTTTGGATGAGTTTTGAACGTGCTTCTTCCCAGCGAGGCCCACGACGCTCCCATTCGAGAAGGTACGACGCGCCCACGCCTGCCCAGTCGGTGCCGAAGTTGAGATAGAGAGCTTTCGGGTCTGGCTTGTAGATGACGCTTGGGTCACGAACTTTGCGGCGAGCATCGACGAGGTAGAATCCCCTCTCCGCTTCGAGTGTCTCATGAATGAGGTCACCAGTTCGCTCATCACCGCCAGATAGATAGTAGAAGGTCTTTCTGTAAACAGGCGTGGAGATACGAACTTGCTTCGCGCTATCGCCCCAATGCTGTACGCCGTGTCGTGTTCCTAGCCCGGTGAAATTTCCAAGATGGTAAGAGTCGACTTCGCCGCCATGTCTAACTTGAGCTTCAGCCAGACGATACACGTCCGCGCGACCAGTGCGAAGGAAGTAGTTCCAGAAGAAGAGATCAGGAGAAAGCTCACTAGGTAAGAAGTTAACGATTATCGAGGCTGTACGGGTATGCGTCAAAAGGCTAGCGAAAGTTTCCGAGTCGAAAACATGCAAAGTATTGCAAAGCATCCAACCTAGTACCACTTCTCGTCCACGGCTATAACTCACCTGTTATCCCAAGCGTAACCACCTATATCGTACTTCCATTGGTGCCGATCAGTGTCGTAACCGTGCATGATGTCACCGTGGTCCCAAAATCCGTACCATCTTCGTTGCTCAATCTGGCCTTCATAGAATTTGATCAAGAAGTCCAAGTGCGACTCAATAACTCCCGAATTTTCAGAGTCCGAACTATCCCCAGGTAACTTCCAGTAGGATCCAAGTGCTCGCGTCTTTTCGATGTATCCGGAACTGGCGACGAGAACTGGTGGCTTGTTGGTATTGTCTGTCAATTCTGAGAGTGTATCAGCAGACGGAGTACTGTCGAATGCATAGATGAAGACCTCGTTCGTTCTCGCGATACCGTAAGGAGTGTTGTACCCCTCTTCATAGTCTTCGTAGGTAAGCTCCAAGGCATCGAGCTGTTTCTTGTAAGTATCTTCGCCCAAGCCGTCATGGTAAGGTCTCAAATCCATGGGCTCTGCAGATGGACTATAGAGCCACAGTGTAACCGAGCCTTCGTCCTTCGTCGCGTTGGCAATATCTAAGCTTGTGGGGTACTTCTTCCAAAAATCCCTCAGCCCGACAGCCAAACCACCAACACTCGCGCCTCCGAGGTAGGCCAAACCACCAGCTCTTGTACCTCCAGGAATCTTCAGCCAGCTTTGACCGGCCTTTGTGCGCTTCTTGATATTGAACCCATCTGGGGACAACTGCGTCAGACGATAGTCACTCCATGTAGGAATCCACTGGAGTCGGGTCGAGGTCTTTGTGTCCCACGTGCTATTCGCCGGTGTCTTGGTACCATTGTACTGTGCACTTCGTACAGCAGCACCGGGATCACGTCGAAGGCCGGTGATGCCTTGAACAGCTTCATGCAAGATTCCTCCATCAACACCAGCAATTCTGACATGTCTGTCAAACAGCTCTTCGCCTGCAAGAGGCACATCGAAGCGGATACCAAGACCAGAAATGAAATCAGACTTTGAGTCGCCGTCATACACAATCGTATGAACAGTGCGTATGGCGTCCGAATTGGCGTAGAGATAGAAGCGAACGGTGAAAGGGAGCCAGTCGTCGTGAGTGGCGGTAGACTTTGCGTCGGCTGAATGGATACCCTGGATTGTGACGACAGCTCGAACCGTGTTTTCCTCGGAGATTGTGGTGTTGTAGATCTTGCTCGTGAGCTTGAAGTACTCGATCCCGGTCGCATCGCCATATTCAGGAACCCCGTTTTGCGAGTTCAAAATCAAACGACCGTTCTTTCCCACTGTCTTGCCACTCTTGCTCTTGATTTCGGATATCAGAACGTTACCAGACTTGGGGAATGTTGCGGTGATCTGTCCGGTGTTGACAATGATGCCCTGCGCAGAATTTTCCACATGGATCGCCGCCCCATTGGCAGTTTGTCGTCGCTGGTCTGCGTGTGTCGAGTTGCCAGGTCCAGACGCAGTAATAGTATACGCATTTGGGACCGATCCAGACCTAGCCAATGCATGGCCAGACCACTTGATCGAGCCATCGGGCCAGTACGCAGTGACCCAAGATTGAAGGTCGCCTGAGTCGGTAGTGAAAGTTGTGCCATTTGCGAGGTGTTGGCCGCGTGCCCATGGGATGCCGAATGTCGTACCAGTGTGGCTCTTCGGCGCACTTTCAAGCCAGCTCACCTTGACAGAAGTGCTGGCTGCGGAGGCCACATGGCTGAGACCGAGAAGGGCAAGCGATACCGCCAACATCTTCACCGGCGACTTTTGTTGTGTAAAAAGCACACCTCTGAGGTGAAGAACAGTAGACTATAGCACCAAGCACATTTTATATGTACCTGCATACAGCTCGGTCATTTTGGATACATTAACCCGGACATTGGTTCGTCAAAGCGAGACTACATCCACTCTTGTCGACGTAGCGTCGCCAGGATGCCATTTAGCTATGCAAATACGAGGCATGATGCCGTTGGTCCATGCAGATCCGTTGAACCGGCGCACAGTAGTTACACGGACCAATGCTGGAATCGGGATGGTGTACAGCGACATTGCGGGGAATAATGGTGTGGGGTGGAGCTTGTTTGAATTTTCCGTCCGCGGTGTGATGATTGACCGAATGTGCTAACGCTTTTGAGAAATGACTTCTCCTTTGTTTTCTCATATGCGTAGCATGTAAGCTAGGCTTTATTTAGACGTGCGATAGCTTATCAGCATGTCTTTGATGGAGAGGCTAGCGAAACCTTCGATCTTTTTAAGCCAAAAAGTATAATAGAGAAGAAAATACATTTACAAAGTACAAATAGGTGCAACAAGCTGGCTCTTAGCAACAACATACAACACCACAAACACATCATAAGGTGAGGGAAAGTTGGGAAGAAAAAAACTCCAAAAATCTACTTTTTTTTAAGTAGAAAAACCCCGGGGTCGGATTTTTTTTGCCACAGGAGCGAGCTGTGGATTTTTGGGGGGTCCACAGGAGCGACCTGTAAACTTTTTTGAGCCGGATGAAAATCGCCAAACCCGTAGCTCGAACCAGCGAACTCGACGCCATTTTGACGCTGAGTAGTCAATTGGATAGCGATTCCTTTGACCAACTCGACCATTTGGTTCTGTTTTATTGATAGTATGAAGTTTTGCATGATATATATAGTACCATTACAGGAAACCAGTAGTGGTAGGTATATTGCGGAATGGGAGGGAGGGACGTGAAGGACAATTTTGACATGCAAACGACACTTGACGCAATACCCCGCTGATGTCATTATCGACTTGATGTCTTACGGATTGTTTCTATCTAACAGGACCTATCTCAAGCGATATTTCACAATTACTCCACCCTTCCTCTTTTTACATCAAGAGCGCCATCACCCCAGCAACACCCACCAACGCACCTGCAGCGACCCTCACCGCCATAGCACCCTGATTCTCCACAATAGGCTTCGCAGGAGCCTCGTCCTTCTTCCTCCGATTCTCCTCATCATCACCAGCCTCACCCTCAGCACCATCATTCCTATCGCCACTACTTCCACGACGGCCATCAGACCCACTATGAGGAGCCCTATTGCCGCTGTCAGGTACCAGATCTGCAGGTACACATACATGAAAGGTCCGAGTCAGTGCAGCCCGTGTCTTAGGTAGACCCTCGCGGAGTCCGTGTTCGCGCCAGGTGCGTTTGTCAAGGGGTCTGCTGTGAGAGGAATATTCGCGATCGCAGGCGGTGAAGAGGCTGGTCGTGGGTTGGTGTGGACGCTTGGAGAGGAAGGGAAGGAAAGAGCTCACGGGCCGACGGCGGGCTGAGCGGCGTTATAGAAGTTTGCTTCTTCGAGGTAGGCGGCTGCGTAGTTTTCCGCTAATATGGAATGTTAGGATTGTTTATACTTTAATAAGGGAGGGAGAAGGTGAACGGACGCTTATCGTCGAATTTGGCGATGTAGTGACGCAGGTACGAATCGTTTTTGTCTATATACCTAGTGAAGTTTACTTGATGGTTACGCGTGTGTGGCGTGGAGGCAGTGAAGTGATGGATGGATGAATTAATGAATGAATGAATGGAGAAGCATGGTGTGATGTTAAGGAGGTATTCAAGGGCCAGTATGTCGAACTGTGGTGAGAGATTCGGGTCTTTTAGTAGGTTAGGATGAAGACGATCGAATTCAACATCTCGATAATTGCTGGCACCAGTGGTAGAGCCAACATACACAACAACTTGAACAAGATTAGCCATTACAAAGACAGCACGCTTGAAGCAAAGCAATAGCCTGTCTTACATATTTAAAAGCCTAACTACTATCTGTCGATATCCCACTAATGCCCCACTACCCACTACCCACTACCCACTTCCAACCCTCTTCCCAGTCCATCGGCATCACCAAACCGCCAAGAACCACCAAACATTCCGCATATCCAATTGTGATACTTTGCTTAAATACTGCAGTCACCTTTCCTGTTGCACTCTAAAAATAAAAGTGCAAAAACATACAACAGCAGGTATTCGCCAATGGTCTCCCACTTGACTACTAACCCACCGGTATCACGTTTAAATATCGGGGAGCGAACGGGACCCGTTGTACTCGTGATCCTATGGTCGTATGTGATGGTTTCTGTGCATCATAACATATATATTGGTATCGACATGTTCGCTGTTCCCTTTTTTGCTGGAGAAGACTAGATGCCCTCAAACTCAAATTAGGGTTGGTACGAGGTAGATCAATTAGAATGCATTCATTTCTTGATGGTCTAATGGCATCTCGTCTGATGGTGTTGGTGTTCAGTGCCTGATAGTAAGGTAGTTCATGGTGTTCAAGGTCGAAGTGTTCTAGGAGTTGTTGTTAGATTGAAACCTAAGAAGCGACAACAATGGCAAATCAATTAAAGGAATAAATTTAGTAGAGACACTAGGCAGGGGAATGTGGCGTGGGACCTTGTCAGAATGTAAGGACCGATCCCAATACTTTGGGAGAATGACTCGTGAGACCCATTTCTCAACTGAAATCCTTTTTGCGCCAACGCGCGATGTACCAATTGGGGTTCCAGACAGGATCAAGATTCTAATGGTATCCCGATGAAATGAACGACAACAGCGCAAGGAGTCGAGTTCTGGACATACCAGCATTCACTTTATGGTAAGCAAAAGGGCATCGATAAGGGAGAAGTGTATGAGGAGCGTCAACGAAAGATGAGGTGACTGAAAATAGATAGATCTACTGCGCTTTTCCTGCCAAAAGACCAAAACTCCGCTTATGCTACATTTTAAAGGGTATACACATCTTATACAATGGCGAGACCGCCCTCCGCGATACCTACGCAGTGCCACCAATCTCCTTGCGGACCCAGCTCTCTAATCCGCCGAGTGCAATGATCTCTTGTACATTGGGCGGAAGCTCGCCAACCTTGACATTCCACCTGGGACCGTTAGGGCCTTCTTGGACGTTGACGGTGCTTCTCCGGACGTCCCATTCAAGCGTCCAACCTGTACGCCGCGTAAGCTGCTTGGCCTGCGATGGCTGAGCGGTCGCTCCTGGGGGTGGTGAGTCGAGCGATTCATGGTTTTGGGATGGCTCCTTCATGCCTTGTTGCGACGCAGGTGGTGCTGAAGAAGAGAAGACTTCGCGCAGACGATTGGCCAATTTGGGTACCTCCACACCCATGAGCGCATTGTTGATGCTGTTCCTGCTAAAAATGTTGCCAAAGCTACCGGCGACGACGAGCGGGATGCCCTTGGCGAGGATGGCGGTGGCGGCCTGTTCACGACTGCTGCCACAACCAAAGTTGAAGCCCGATACGAGAATGTCGCCGGCCTTGGCTGTCTGACCAAAAGATGGGTCGTAGTTCTCCATGCAAACCTCTGCCATCTTTTCACGGGTCACGTCGTCTTGGTAGGTGTATTTGCCGGGGTAGATACCGTCCGTGTTAATGTTATCGGCGTCACAAAAGATAATCTCACCACCGATTCTTTCTGGAAAGCCGGGTAGAATCTCAGTGAGAGATTCACTTTCGCTCTCGATTGCAGAAGCGGTAGGGTTGATGGACTGCTGTTCAATCGCGACATTCTCTGCAGTTTCGATCTGTTCCTCTGCCTGCTTGATGACCTTCTCAAGCATGTCCTCGATAGTCATCATGCGTTCCTCTTCAACTACACCGTCACCTTCGCCTCGTCGGACACCAGTATAGCCAGCAGGTTCTTCATACCACCCGGGACCGGAGATCTTGCCAGACAATGCGCTTGCTGCGACGACTTCGGGACTCGCGAGGTAAGCCTTTGCGTCAGGGGAACCCATACGACCTTTGAAGTTACGGTTGCTGGCACTGATGCCAACCTCACCAGGCTCTAAGAGACCAGTGCCGAGACCAATGCAGGGACCGCAACCGGAGGGAAGTGGCTCAGCACCAGCTGCAAGTAGAGCCTGCCAATCTCCTGTCTCCTCGGCGGCACGTTGCTCGGGTATTGATGCTGCTGCGATGTAGAATTTGACATTCGACGGGATCGTGGGAATTTGTCCACCATTTTGAGCAGCGGCATCTTTGAACACCTTTGCGGCGGCTGCGAGATCCGACGCTCTCGAGTTGGTGCATGATACCAGATATGCCTTGTTGACCTTGATGTCCTGGGCTTGCAGCTCGGCCAACGGTGTCGCAACCTTGACGGAATTTGGACCAGATACATAAGGCGATAGCGTCGACAGGTCGAGGAAGAGTTCCTTCGCATACGTCGCGCCCTTGTCCGCAGCCAGCGCCGGTTGAAAGATGTGGCCACTCTCCTTACCGACAATTCCGGTCGCTTCAAAGAGCTTATCGATGCTTTCGTGTAGGAAGTTTCGTTGGTGGTGATCTTTGTATTCACTCTGCGCACCAAACATGGCCGCATCGGTAGCGCGAGCCCTTAGCCAGCCGTGGAGAACGGAATCAATGGGGAAGAGGCCGGTGAGAGCTCCCCATTCGGTTGTCATGTTCGCGATCGTGAGGCGGTCGTCTACGGGAATGGTGCGCATGGTCGCATCGCTGCCGACGAACTCGATGGCGTGGTTGAGCACCTCGTCCTTGTTGAAAAGACCAGCCAAAGCCACGATAACATCCTTGCCGGTAACCCCGGCGGGCATAGACCCAGTCAACGTGACCTTTGCGACGGGCGGAATCTGCCACCATGTCTTCCCCGTAGCCCAGATACTTGCGGCATCCGTCCGCACGACCGGTGTGCCCAGGCATCCGATCCCGCCGTACATGTTCGTATGGCTGTCCGAGGCGACCGCCAACGTGCCAGGCCAGGCGTACCCCTCCTCCACCATGATCTGGTGTCCGATACCACGCCCGGCCGGGTAGAAGACGACGTCCTGGTCTTTCGCAAACTCCTCGATCTGGCTGTACTTCTTCAAGTTCTTCTCGGTCTTGTTCTGCACGTCGTGGTCGAGCGTCATGACGATCTGGTTCGGATTGTGGACCTTGGTTGCGCCAATCGACATGAATTTGAGAGCCACCGGCCACGAATTGTCGTGTGTCATGATCCGATGTGGCTGCAGAGTGACATAATCGCCAGACTTGAGCGTCTTCCCGTCGGCAACGCCCACTGCATATCGCTGCACAATCTTCTCGGTGAGTGTCTGAGGAGCCTTGGCCTTCTGGTGGAGCGTGGAGAGAAAGCCTGCGGCCGGTCCGTCTTGCAGCGAGTGGAACACCGAGGGCGATTCATGGCGGGGTCTGGCGGTGGAAAAGGCGCGCTGGGCGGCAATGGGACGGTGCAATTGCGCCGCGACACGGAGAGGAAGTCGCGTTCGAAGCTGTACCGTCTCTCGGTACAGTCCATGCTGCTGTCTTGCGTGCAAGCCTACCCGAGCCTGGCCGTGGCCTAGGCTGCGCATTGCCCTCGTAGCCATGGCCATTGTTGCTGCTGGAGAGGAGAGCGTGGTGTGGCCATGGGATGGGCGTTCCCCATGTTTTTTTCTGGATGACATAAGATGGCCGATCTCGCAACCGTCATCGGGTTTGCCCACGCTTCCATTGGGCTGCGGCCACTGCGCTCAAATGCTTCACCTGCCATGTATGTAATGCGATGTGTGCAGCAATGGGAGGACGCTGTTTTGATGGGCTGATCCGGACAGCTGCATGCATGTATATTGTCGGTGCTACCCCCACGCGAGGAAGAAGCTGGACAGGCCGAGGGTGCATTCATATGACTCTGGCGACATTCTAGTACTTGAACCAGTCACCACTCCACTAGACCTGTCCTGGTGCACCGTCTCCTCTCCTCCCTCTGTTCTGCCCAAACCAACGTTGCATCACCAATCCATCAGCAAGATCCTCACGCCATCATGGTCAATCGCTCCGACGTCCATTACTTTGGCGCGGGGCCTGCACCCCTCCCCACCTCCGTCCTCGAGAGGGCTTCGCAGGTGCTCTTGAACTACAAGGACAAGGGCATTGGCCTGTGCGAAATCTCGCATCGCTCTCCGGACGCCAACGAGATCCTGGAAGAGGCGAAGCAGGCATTGACGAGGCTGCTCGACATCCCCAACGACTACGAGATCCTCTTCCTCCAGAGCGGGGGCAGTGGCGAGTTCAGCGCCACTGTATACAACCTGGTATCGATATGGGTGGAGAAGAAGCGCGCAAAGATTGCGGACGAGGTCGGTGGCAACCAAGAGGAGGTGTTGGAGCGCCTGCGGAAGGTCGTGGAGGAGGAGTTGAAGCTCGACTATCTGGTCACGGGCTCGTGGTCGCTCAAGGCCTCGCAGGAAGCAGCCCGCCTGGTGGGAGCCAAACACGTCAACGTTGCCGTGGATGCGCGAAAAGCCAACGGCGGGAAGTTTGGTGTCATCCCCCCCGAGGACCAGTGGAGCCTCACACCGCGGACGTCGGGAGGTGGGCCGGCATTGGCCTACTTCTGCGACAACGAGACCGTCGACGGTGTGGAGTTTCCGAGCTTCCCACGCAGCCTGGAAGGCGACGACGCCCCGCTCGTGTGCGGCGACATGTCCTCGAACTTCATCTCGCGGAGGGTCGACGTGCACAAGTACGCCGTCATCTTTGGCGGCGCGCAGAAGAACATTGGCAACACCGGCATCGCCATCGTCATCATCCGCAAGTCGCTCCTTCCGCCGCACTCGACGCCTGCCTCGCCGGATCTGCTCAGGGCCCTGCACCTGCCGGTGGGCCCCATCGTGCTCGACTACCCCACCATCGCAAAGAACAATTCCCTCTACAACACGCTCCCCATCTTCGATGTGTGGGTCGCCGGCCAGGTCATGGCGGGGCTTGTGAACACGTACGGCACCAAGCGCATTCGTGGCCAGGAGGAGGTGTCGAACGAGAAGGCTCGGCTGATCTACGACGTGCTTGACAAATACTCTGAAGTCTATAGCGTCGTTCCAGGCAAGGCGGCTCGCAGCAGAATGAACATCTGCTTCCGGGTCCACGGCGGGGACGCCGACAGGGAGAAGGCGTTTCTGGCCGGTGCGGAAAAGAAGGGTCTGCTCGGCCTCAAGGGTCATCGTAGCGTCGGCGGCATCCGGGCAAGCAACTGTAAGTCAACCCTCATCGTCTCTGCTATGCCTCCGTCGCGTGTTCAATTACCGATGGAGGACCGGGTGCACCCTCACCCAAGGTTTGATAAAGCGCGCTGCTTCATCATGCGGACGAAACACTTTTCCCGTTGTTCCCAATAGGCATGGGGGGAAACAGCTAACTCGATGCGCGTGACAGATAATGCCGTGTCTATGGAAGGGGCCAGCAAACTGGTCGCATACCTCGAAGAATATGCAAGCTCCTGATAAGGTCATCTTCCGGTGCAGCGTGGTGGCGCCGTAGAACCCATCAGCCCACAGTGTGGTCCGCCTCATCCCCATTCAACATGATACCCTGTGCTACACACAGCATTCTTCAACAGCGTCATTGTCATCCCAAAGGTGGTGGTCCTCAATATACTCGTTGCTGAATTGCCACCACATTTATGCCACACTCCCGCGAGAATCTGCCTATACGCGGCTTGCTATCCTCCGCATGGCTGGATATGCTCTGCCCAGTATACCAAGAAGGCACCAATGTGTTCTCGAATGTTCTTCATATCAGGTCCAGTATTATGCCTTGGATGTTATCATAGCACTGCAAATCAATCCACACAGGCTCCCCCACTGTCAAATGTCGGTTCAGCCACCTACGCACCACCCCCAGGTCTCCGTCTTGAGACGTGAGGGGTTGCATCAGAGACGTCAACCTACCGAAGCTTTGCCCCAAGCTGTCAAGCACAAAAAAAAAGGTCGCCTGCTCAGGGCCTGCTGTGATCACTGTCCGGCGGCGCCGAGAAGGGTACAACGGCTTTTTAGACCACGCACCACGCACCACGCATGGAGACTGAGACGACGGTGCCTTGCCGGTATATCGTGGGACGGTCCACCTTCAACAGCGCCTCTCGCCTCTACTGTGTAGAGTACGCGGCTGTGGCTTGCGCCTCTTCCCTTTTGGCCGAAGAACGATTCGTACTGCATGAACATCTGACCAAAGTAGCTACCGAGACCGACTTTGAAAAAGATGCAACTAATGACTTGTGTGGTCCTGCACCGAGGTGCTTCCTGAGGTCGGCCAACACCCAAGATGTGAGCGAGGCCCTGCGTGAATCATGGTCGCTTGGGCTCCCATTTCGAGTCTAGCAGAGCCAGCGAGCCAAAACGGCCACTCACGACGTCTCCTTTGCCGATATCGACGGTTCCTTAAGGGCTGGCACCCCTGACTTGCAACCCACTGCATTGACATCCGCGTCTCAGACATCCCTGAAGCGAGAAGCTGCGACACACTCAAATCGAACAACGTCACAACGTCGCGCCAGGACCTCATCCTCACCACAGCCGCCCTGCTTTGCTGCTCGTGAGTCGCCTTCGACTTCACCAAGCGCCTGAGAAAAAAGAAAAGGGAGGCGATGCCAAAAATGATTTCGACGTGCAGAAACGAAACCTTTGTGCCCAGAGCAAGCGCTCGAGGTTGGCATTGCGCCAGAGAGAGCAGCATCACGGTGCGAATGCGTAGCCAACGCGAATGTGATGGCTACCGGCACCGTTGACGCCGGGCCCTGCTGCTTCCCGAGCTTTGGTGCAGGCGGGGCAGGGTCAATAATCTCCCCAGCCGTCAATGGCTCCTGTGGCTGCTGCTCATAACACCCACCACCGTGAGCTCTGAACGGGTCTCCATGCTCCCGTAGCCCAGGTATCCAGGTTGTGTGGCCCGCATGATGTTGAAACCCCACCTGGACCTAGCGTATGTGGTTACGCCTCTGCTGCGACCCGATTAGGGTGTCGCCAACGCTTCTTCACCATCCAACGGAATGACTGGCGCCTCAGGACCGCTGTCTCGAAACCCCGCGCTACTGGTCCATCTCCTAAGTTTCCTCATATATCGTTTGATGTCTCATACCTACCTCCTGGCTCCACGCTTTCATGCCTACGCTCTTTTTCCTTTTCCCTTTCTCCTCTGCTGGCAGGTTCAGGCACGACTCTTGACTGAAGCTGGACAGGCCACAATCTCTTGTTCAACGACGGTCGTTTTGCCTCCATGAATACATAACTTTCCTTGTTTAACCGCTGCTGGTTACCAGCGAACTCTTTACCTTCTTGTATATTTCGTTGCGGGAGCTGGCAAGATGGAAAGATGGGCACGTCAACACTACCCGCAGCTCGACGTCCGGTCGCACTTCAACCTGACCCTCAACAGCACGGCCGGCATGAGGGAGGCTCCGTGGACGTCGGACAGCGAGGCCAGGGCCAAAATTGCTAGCCTTCAACTCCAACAGGTTCAGACGCTGCGCACGACGCATCTGACGCTCGGGGTTTTCAGCTTGGCCATGATGATCATGACCGTCTTTCGCATCTTCTCCGACGCGAAGCGGGCGGCGGCATTGAACCTACCTCTGAGGAAACGGCAAGTAGACCAGACTGTCGAGAAAAGGCCTATTGCTGATGTGGTGCAGACGATTCAGCGCTCTCTCCAACGTGCATCCCGCCGAGACATTCCCACTCGTACTGGCTTGCGGTGCGGCTATACAACAGATATTTTTTGTAGCAGTGCAGAGCACTTCTCTTCGTAGTTATTTTTCTAATAATTGCCGAGGACTGGCCATGATAACGTTTCCCGGTACGTTCACAGCCTCGGGTCTTGGGCTGGATCGAGCTGACAGCAGTAGCGATCTTCCTCATCGGATACATAACTCTCGCGTTCGGCATCGAGGTGGCTATCCGAGCCTTCATGTCCCAACGATTTGCCCCGCGAGGGAAGTGGAACTCGACCATCTGTATCGCCGTCGTTGCCTTCCTCAGCCTGCTTACCTGGATGCCGACTGTCATCTGGCCCATGTTCAACCTGTGCTTTGGAAGTTTGATTTGGTTTCCGGTCCGATACGAGCTCATTGCCATGGCTATTCTCCTTTCTCTCGTGTCTCTCTTCCTGCTTTTGGCTGCTCTTATCAGCATCCAATTGATGCGGACAGCGGAGATGGACCCCAACGAGCGAATTGCAGCCTCGAGGATGTGCTACTACCTGCTCATGTCCACAGTGCTCTACGTGAGTAACAATTCTTGCTCTCAAAAAACAGAAACTGACATGGATTCAGACGCTGGTGATTCCGGTCGAAGTACAAGCCCATCGCAAGGACTTCGTCAACACACTTGCCACCTCCCGGATCGCCGAAGTCGCTCTCTTCTCCTCGGGAATCGTCATCGCTTTCATCCACCTGGTTCTCCGTGTAAACGCCACCCGCTTCGTGATCAAGCCGATAAATCAAGCCAACTCTGCCTCGCAACCCAAGCGTCCGAAGATTCGATTCTTCGGTCCGAGCGATCTCGAGATGAACATTAGTGGACCAATGGCGCTCCAAGGCGGACGGCGACCAGAAAGCCGACAGGGTCTCATCGACGTCGGCCCCGAAAAGAACGGCTACGATTTCGACCCCGATTACTTCGTCCGACCCGATCGTCCTCTCACGCCTGCATCTGCCAGATCACAAGACACAATTGACCCTACCAGATGGCCACTCCCCCCGGACCCAGTACGAACCACCTACTCACAACCCGAGGGCGACATGCCTGGGCTTCACAAGCGCAACAAGTCCAACTACTCGCTCTTCCCCACCCGTGCCGAAGACGTTCCCAGGCTGCCACCCACCGTATACTCCCCCGAGAAAGCGGCCGCAAGCCCAAACCTTTTCCCCAGACGCCTCACCCAAAGGAGCTCACTCGGTGATGCCAAGTCGGTGACCGATGTTAGTGAGGCTTTCAGTTTCTTGAACAAGCCTCCACCCCTCTTCGCGGGTCGACATGGCCGCCAGGACAGCACGGCCAGCAGCGCGACTGTGGAGATAGGCCTCCGCTTCTCTGTCGCACCGGCTACACTTGCTGCAGCTAAATTCACGAAAGCCGAGCGACCGGCTTTTGGCGCCTCCAACCCACGAGCTTCTCTTTCCCGGGACGACAGCGATTCCAGCGTTGAGACGATTGGCCTGCCCGTCCAATCACCTACCCCCGACACCTCGCCTTCGGAAGACATCCTACTAGGAGACACCCTCACTTCGTTTGACTTCCCCGGCCCGCCCCAACGCGCGCCCTCCCCTTCGAAGCCAAGCCCAGGCAGGACACCCGCCTTTCCCGTCCTCTCTCCAACCACCTATCTACGAGACCAGCGGGAAAAGACCCTTTCGCCTTCACCTCTACAACACTCCGCCATCCCATCACCACTACAATCTCAACCCCAACCTACCTTGATGCCAACACACCCTCTCCCCACCTTGAGCGGTCTTCGCATGAACCCCATCTCCCCTACTCCATCAAACCCGACATCTCCCTCGCCATTGACATCAACTGTGGCCTCAGGCCCCACCCTCTCTGGCCGCAAAGCATCCACTGCGTCAACCCGGTCAAGATCGCCCACTGCAGGCATTCCCCTCGGCGCAGGGACAATGGCGCGGACCCCACCACGCAACGGGTGGATATGAAGACAGCATCATGTTCATTACGTTCACTCCCGACTTTCCTACCATTGGTGAGGCGCCAGCGCCGGCGAACAGTGTTTTAGCTCGGTGCTGATCTGGCGAGAGCCTGTGTACTACTACCACTACCACTACCACTACTAGCGTTGGGTTTTTGGAAGACGGGGTATCGGTTCGGTCGGGGCATTTTCTGAGGCGTTCCGAGGTTTCACTTTTCTTGATCCATACCCGCTTTGCCACAGGACCCTGCATACCCACCACCAGTACCATCATTCATCACATTCTATCCCAACCGTCACGTATCACCTCGTCGTCATCGTCGTCGTCGCCGGTACCCGCCTCTCATCGCAACTCTCACTCTTACCCACCATCCAACCATCCTCTTCCTTTGCGCTCGCCCTTTTTATGCCCCTTTACGTCACGCTCACTGTTTCCTTTTGACCTTCTACTTCTAACATGTCTCTTACTCCACCCTATGGCCGGCCACTGTACCTTCCTAATTACGAAGCATGGCTTTGAAGAGTTTTTTTTGTCGCTTGCACGATGGCTACTGCTCGCTACCTTCATGTGTAGATGGACGGCGGATCATGCTTATTCGCGGTTGATGGGAGGGCTGGATATTGACGAAGGGACGGATGAGGGGGGACTCTTCTTTGGTATCAACAGCGCGTTTGCATGTCCAGTACACCAATGCTATCCATGACGTTCAAGTCTGATGTTATTCCATCACGGAGAGAGGAGAAATCAATCAAGTTTGAAATCGTATATACAAACCAACCCACTCGCGCTCTCTATTTTCCCATCTCCTCTCATCCTCACGATCATCTCCCCTTTTTAAAAAAAAAAAAAAAAAAAAGACAAGGCCACTCACTCTACGAGGCACAGCACGCCGATATCTATGTTGTGTCGGAAGGGAATTATCACATACGACCATAGGATCACGAGTACAACGGGTCCCGTTCGCTCCCCGATATTTAAACGTGATACCGGTGGGTCAGTAGTCAAGTGGGAGACCATTGGCGAATACCCGCTGTTGTATGTTTTTGGCAATTTTTTAAATTTTTAATTTTTTTTTATATTTGAATGCGCATCTCTCTCTCATCAACCAAGAGAGGTGGTAAATGGGTAGGTAGGTAGGTAGGTGGGTAGGTGGGCAGGCTGTAGGAGTTATTGGCCAAGATTCAAGACTGGGAAAATAGGCAAGAGGGGGTGGGTGGTGCCGTCTTTCATTACAGCTCTCTCTCTCTCCTATGTTCAATTCGCCATATACGCCAACTTCAGAGGGCCGATTACACAGGCCGGTAGCAATCATACAGTACAATGCATCCCCTGTGCAGCCTCTCAACTCCTCCACCGCTTCCAAAACCTCCAACCGACCTTCTCGTCACTCTCTTCGTGCCTTCTGAACCTCCCCTGCTCCTTGCCTCTTCGTCTCCCCACCCATCCAAACCAGATCATCAAGCCGACCACCATGAAAGCCACGACAAGCAACGTCTGCACCGGTTCCGCAAACACGGCCCGACTGAGCAAAAACAGGCTGACGCAGCAGAAGATGATGGGTGTGGTGATCCACGTCCTGTATGGGCGTTCCAGTTCGGGTTCCTTGACACGCAGGATGATGAGGCCGAGGACGGCGAGGAAATAGAAGGTGTAGCCGGCAACGCCGTAAAAGGTGACGAGGGTGTCGAAGGAGCCGATGAAGACGTACACGGCGGTCAGGAGGGCATTGAGGACCATGGCGGAGATGGGGGTGAAGAAGAAGCCTGCATCGGGATCGGCGAACCAATCGATCAACTTGCGTGGAATCTTGCTCTTGCCGGAGTTGGCATTCAGACTGTGGAGGCGAATGGCGCGATGGCTCTTCCCCAAGCCAATGGTGCCGAAGATTTCGGGGAGATAGCCTTCCTTGCCCGCGGCGTAGACCAGGCGGCCCGACGTGAAGGTGGTGGCGTTGAGGGCGCCGAAGCAGGAGCCTGAGACGAAGAGGGCGAGGATCAACGAGCCGATGGGACCGAAGACCTGGTGGCCAAAGGCTACCGCGACGGTGTTGGAGGATTCGATGAGCGAGGTCGGGAGGACGAGGAAGTAGGACAGGTTGGCCAGGATGTAGCAGAGGATGACCAGCGGGAGGGAGGTGTGGATCACGCGGGGAAGATCTTTGGTGGGGTTCTTGAATTCGGCCGTCACGTAGTTGACCTGGAATGGTTAGCTTGGCGGTGGACGGATGTGGAGGAGGGATTCGGAGGCGCACGTTATCCCACCCGTCGAAGGCCCACAGGCCAGCGTAGAGTGCCACGGCCCAGTTGCTGACGTCGGTGGTGGTTCCCTCGAACCAGCCCTTGGTCTTCCAGTCGTCGTTTGCGGGGCCGCTGTACGAGAAGCCCGTTGCGGCCACCACGATGCCTATGACGGTGACGGCGACCAGGGCCACAAACTTGAGGATCATGAAGACGTCGGCACTCGTCGTGCCCAGCCTGGTGGAAACGCAGTTCAGCAGCGTGACGGCTACGAGGCCAGCCAGGCCGACGCCCTTGTTCAGCCACGTGCTCGCGTCGCCGGCCTCTGCGCCGATGATGGCGCGCACCAGGTACTCGCCGAAAATGATGGCGATGATGGCGGCCGAGCCGGGCTTCAGCACCACGACGGCGCACCAGGTGAACAGGAAGCCGGCCCACTCGCCGAAGATCTTGGAGAGGTAGACCTGGGCGCCGCCGTTCAGGGGGATGGCGCCCCCGAGCTCCGCATAGCTCGCCGCGCCCGTCCACGCCAGCACGCCGGCAACCACCCAGACCAGCAACGACGCGCCCGGCGAGCCCGCATTCCGATTGACCTGCGACGGCGACGAGAAGATGCCGCTGCCGATGATGAGGCCCACCACCAGCGACAGCCCGTTGAGATAGGTCAGGCTCCTGATCTTCTCCAGCGAGCCGCCGTTGAGCGCATTGGACGGGTCCAAGGCGGGGTTCGAAGGCGCGCCCAGGGCCGTGTATCCCTGCGCCGTGCTCGAGAGCGGGAACAGGTTGGGCGCGAAGTCGAAGGCGGAGGACACGCTGTACGAGCGGTCGTGGCCGGCGGGATTGGGGTCCGAAAGGGGGTCTTCGTCGTCGAAGGAGAGCCGCTGCGACGAGCGCGCGCCCGAGTCCGACGACTGTTCCGAGGTGGGCCGCGAAACGTGCTCGGACGAGGCCAGCGAGGCCAGTTCGAGCGAGTCGCGCGTCGGGGGCGGGAGGGTCGAGTAGCGGCCGGCCATGCTGTGGGGATGGATGGGTGCCGTGGTGCTTCTGGCAAGACATGCACCGATTTATGAATACAACAAATATAACAAATCACACGCCAAGAGATGCACCGATTTATGGATATAACAAATGTATGAGTGGGGCATGGTAGGACCTTGGCGCGAAGCTTGTCGCGTCCATGTCTTTGTTTTTGTTTCTGCAACCCATTCCTTCGCAGCTACGACATGCGCCGTCTCAGTCTTCACCGCATGGGCTGGCGGCCGCGGCTGCAGCAGCAACAGCGATGGAGCGCCACGTCGGGGCAGCATAGAACGCTGCATCTGACGGCCCTCACGCCCAAATGGCAGGCGGTGTGGGACGCGCAGAGGGCGGGCCGGGCGGCAAAGCCCCAAGCCGACGGCGACGATGGGGGCAATGGCAGCAGAAAGCGGGCCTACGTCCTGCCCATGTTCCCATACCCCTCCGGCACGCTGCATCTCGGCCACCTGCGAGTCTACACCATCTCGGACGTGCTGGCTCGCTCCAGGCAGATGATGGGATACGACGTCCTGCACCCCATTGGGTGGGATGCCTTTGGCCTGCCGGCGGAGAATGCGGCCATCGAGCGCGGTGTGCATCCCGCCGACTGGACCGCGCGCAACATCGAGGCCATGAAGCAGCAGATGATGGCCATGGGCGGCCGCTGGGACTGGGACAGGGTACTCGAACCAGACCGTGGCAGGCGACCGTTGGGCTAAGACATGTGTCCAGGAACTCCGCACCTGCGACCCCGACTTCTACCGGCACACCCAGCGCCTCTTCCTCCTGCTCCACGAACGCGGCCTCGCCTACCAGGCCGAGTCGCTCGTCAACTGGGATCCCGTCGACCGGACCGTGCTCGCAAACGAGCAGGTCGATGCCAACGGCTGCTCGTGGCGGTCGGGCGCCCGGGTGGAGAGGAAGAGGCTGAAGCAGTGGTTTCTGAACATCAAGCACTTCCAGCGACCGCTGCTGGACGATCTGGAGAGCCTGGCCGGAACCTGGCCCGAGAGGGTGCGTGCCATGCAGAAGAACTGGATCGGATGCTCCGTCGGCACCGAGCTGCGCTTCGACATGGAGGGCGTGGGCACCGACCCGCTGGAGCCCGTCACCGTCTTTACCACGCGCGCCGACACGTTGCCGGGCGTTCAGTATGTCGCCCTGTCGTTGAGCCATCCCATCGTCCAATCTCTGGCCGAAACGGACGGTGCTTTGAGGGACTTTCTGGACAGCGCCAAGGGCCTCCCGCCGGATTCGAAAGAAGGCTATCCACTGCCGGGAATCCGAGCCCGTAACCCGCTGTCCAACCTCATCGAGGATGACCACGCCGCCCGCCCGGTGCCGGTCTTTGCCGCTCCCTATGTGCTCGATGACTACGGCTCCGGCGCGGTGATGGGTGTGCCAGCCCACGACGCACGAGACTACGCTTTCTGGAAGCAGAATCGAGAGGACGAGCCTGTGAGGCATGTCATCTTTGTCGAGGGCAAAGATGCTGCTGCGCATGGCAAGCCGATACTGGAGAAGGGCCTCCTCCGTTCCAGCGACCCCAGACTATCCCGCCTCCCCTCGGACGAAGCCACGGAAGCCATCATCGGCTTGATTGGCCAGGCCGGTGGAATGGCAAGGCGGACGGAGAACTGGCGGCTGCGAGATTGGCTCATCAGTCGACAACGCTATTGGGGTACCCCCATACCCATCGTGCATTGCCAGTCCTGTGGTCCGGTCCCTGTACCCAAAGAGGAGCTCCCGGTCAAGCTCCCCAATCTGCCCGCTTCTTACTTCCAGGGACGGACGGGCAACCCTCTGGCCGAAGACGAGGACTGGAAGAAGACCACATGCCCCAAATGCCATGGCCCTGCGGAGCGCGAGACAGACACCATGGACACCTTCATGGATTCGTCATGGTACTTCTTCCGCTTCCTCGACCCGCACGCAACCGAAGGGCTCCTACGTGCCCAAAAGGCCGACCAAGGCATGCCGGTGGACGTATATGTAGGCGGTGTCGAGCACGCGATCCTGCACCTGCTCTACGCGCGCTTCATCGCAAAGTTCCTCGCGTCCATTTCCGTCTGGCCGGAGGGAGCATCGCCCAGCAACCTCGGGGAGCCCTTCAAGCAGCTCATAACCCAAGGTATGGTTCACGGAAAGACGTACACAGACCCCGCCACGGGCCGCTTCTTGCGCCCGGAAGAGGTCGATCTCAGGAAGCCCTCGGCGCCTGTCATCAAATCCACATCGGTCGCCCCCAAAGTCAGCTACGAGAAGATGTCCAAGAGCAAACACAACGGCGTCGACCCGGGAACCACCATCGCCACCTACGGCGCCGACGTGACCCGTGCCCACATGCTCTTCCAAGCGCCCGTCAGCGACGTCCTCGAATGGGATGAAACGAAAATCACCGGTGTGCAGCGCTGGCTCACGCGCGTCGTGCGTCTCTCCGCCGCCACATGGTTCCCAAGGACAGACCTGGAACACTTTACACCGCCATTCGACTTCGACGAAGACATCGCCCTGATTCTCTCCAACCTAGGGAAGAAAATTTTGCCAAAATCCAAAGCCGGTCGAGCACCAACCATCACCAACACAAACAACCACGTCAGCAGGAGGGAACAGATCCTCTCACAAAAGGGCAGCTATCTCAGTCTCCTCAAGCCCGAGGAACGCGCGCTCCTCTCCAAGACACACGAGATCATCGCAAGCGTGAGGCAAAGCTACACGGAAACCTATACCCTCAACACGGTCATCAGCGACATCATGACCCTCACCAACACCATCTGGGACACACCGCATGTGTCAGGCATCACACCCGTCTTCAAATGGCTCGCCACCGTCCACCTCCTCCGACTTGTCGCCCCCATCGCCCCCGCGGTTGCGGAAGAAGGCTGGCACCTCCTCATCTCGAAAACCAACCTCCAAACCCAGCCCCTGAAATTGCACCCTCTCCGGTCCATCCTTCGCGATTCAGGCCCCTCGATCTTCGACTTCGGCTTCCCGGCCTCGGACCCGGAGCTCATTCGTCTCTGCAACCTCAGCATGACATGCGTCGTCCAGTTCGACGGGAAAAAGAAATTCGAGGTCGACATCCTCAAACCCGTGCATTTGAACGAGACGGGAGCGGTCGGGAAACCGAGCTCCAGGCAGGTGGAGGCATTGCACAGTTGGGTTTTGACCGAGGTATCCAAGACGGAAGAAGGGAGGAAGTGGATGGGTCAGGGGGAGGAGAATGGCGACGGTGGAGAGAGGGTCGGCATGGGGCCACTTTGGAAAGCTGCGGGGAGCTTGGAGACGCACCGCACATTTCCGGGGGTGCCGAGGAATTGGAATGTCATCGTCGCGAATGGGGGGCGAATCGTCAACCTCGTCAGCCCCAAGACGAAGGCGAAGCCCCAATCCAACGCTGGGCAGACACCACCGGCGGAAGCGAAGGAAATCGGTACGACGGCCGGGGAGGAAAAGCAGGTGGAAGGACGGGAAACAACGGTGCAGGAAAGCGGGAAGGGGTCAAAGAAGCGACCCAAAGAGAGTTGGCAGATCAAGTTGGAGGCCAAGATGAAGCGGAAACGGGATAGAGATATGGGTAGAAAGGTAGAGCGGCAGCCACATTGGGTAACGAGGGATGAGAGGTGATTTGGTGTAGAGGAAGGGGAGAGAAAGAGAGAGGAGGTGTACTTCTATTGTAACTGTATATACTGTACATGTATGTATATAGAGATGGTTTTGTATGATACAGTTCGGTGTCAGTTTTGCGCGCGCACACACACACACACACACACACACATCCCGCCATGGTACACCGCATGTACCGTCGAACATGTCCACGCCGACTCGAGGCCGACCTTCCCTACCGCGTCATCGTCTCGCTCTCGGCTTCAACCTCAACTTCCCCTCCTCCCCATCACCGCCTTCTTCCTTCTTCCACTGTGCTTCCAGCAGGCGGCCCACGTTCACCCCGTCCTGCCCGATGCCTCCCCTGAACAGATCGGCAATCACTCTCCCTTTGACAACCGTCTCCTCAACCACACCCTCCACTTCGGCCGGTCCCACACGCCCGTACCAAATCCCCGATCCCTTCAGCGCATTCGCCTCCAGCGTCGGTGGAAGGTATATGATGACATTGCCAGCATACTTGTGCCCGCCAATATGACTTATCAATCCCACGTCTCCCTCGATGCCTCTCCTCTCAAACTCCTTCCGGAACCCATCTCGGAGAATCGGCCCCAAGACGCCGCATCGTTCGTCTCGACCGCCATGCCCGCACACGAGGACGGTCGGGCGTGTTATCGGCTCGGGCGCCGGGATGGCAGAGGCGAGCGACTCGTCGCGCACGAGCTTCCGCCTCTGTTCCGCAGACAGGGAATCGTGCATCGGATGCAGCCGGCGGGCTTTCAGGTAGGCGGACGCGACGTTGGAGAAGGTGGCGGCGGTGTGCGGGAGCGAAGCCAGGCGCTTGAAACTCGGGAGCAGGAGCGCCGTCGTGGTGTCGGGTTGCTCACTCGCCGGGAAGGAGGAGGCGGTGATGAGGACATTGTTGAATGGCTGTTGTCCTCGACGTCAGCTCTCCATCTTCTGGAAGGAATGCCCCCCCCCCCCCCCTTTTTTTTTCGTTCGACTCCAGGGGGAACAAACAAACATCGAAGCCCTCCCCGCCTCTCCCGAGCACGCCCTTCATCCCCCTCACGAAGGACCCGCCCGGTCCCTCGTCGTCCTCGATCCGACTGCTCCAGTCTTCTTTCCCCGTGCACACGACGACCTGTTCCGTGTAGGGTGCCATGGTGTTGAGCAAGGGTGTTTTGCGGTCGATGTCGAGATCCGGGGGTGCGGGGGCGCAGGCGCATGTCGGCGAGGGACATGTGGGCGTGTATGGGATGGGCGTGGGCGTAGGCGCCGCTGATGTTTGGCGGAGAGGAGCGCATGTCGCGAAGCGGGACGTTTGCTGCAGGGAGGAGAGACTGGCAGACGGAGGGCGCAGACGGCGAAGGAGAGACATGGCGGGAAAAGGGTATCATCTATGGGGAGCTGGGAGTCGGGGGGTTTTCTTTGCATGACGTCGGAATGGTTCCGTAGTCGGATGCGGACATGGCGGACATGTCCTTCCTCCGAGGCGGAATACCCGAATGTCAGGCAAGTCACCCTGCCCTTCTCTATTCGCATCCTTTCCCACCCCTCGAACGCAATTCCGTACCCAAAATACGCGAGGCTGTACCAGCGTGCGGGGAATCGTGTTTCCATCGATGGAATCCTGAGGTGCCATTGCATCTTCGTGTCTTCAAGCGGCTAAAAGTGGGCTTGTCCCAGTCCTCCCCAGCCCTAGAAATGAATCGATCCCGGCACAAACGAGCCGCAATTAATCTACATGCAAGGGCAAATCTCAGTACTCTACTATAGTACACCCACCGGCCCAATCCCAAAGCCATGGCAAACCTACTTATAGCCCGTCGCATCTCTCCCCATGCCTCTGCATCTCAAGTGCCGCTCCCCACAAAACCCCACGGTGCGGATTCCGTCGTGACCATAGCCAATAATAGCCACTGTCCACCATGTATCGCTCGCCCTTCGCCCTGCTGAGCCTCGCGCCTACATCCTTGGCTGTCAAACTTCTGGCCTCCCACTATACCGGTGCCATCTACACCCTGGACTTCACAGGCACCGCCCTTGCAAACCAAGCCAAAGTGGAAGGCTGCGGCCGCCTCCCCGGGTGGTTGGAATACTACTCGGATGATGCCAGCGTGTACTGCTTCGACGAATCATGGTACGGTAGCGGGTACATTGCATCCTACAACATCAGCACCGACGGCTCCCTGACCCTGTTCCAACAAGCCCCCACAACCGGCAACCATGTCCACGGCCTCACCTACGGCGGATCGGACGGCAAGGGCTTTGTAGCCACGGCACAGTACTCGCCCTCGACAATAACAACCTACAAACTGCCCCTGACAAGCTCCTCGAAGCCGCTGCAGCTGGAGAAATTCACGCTGAGCAAACCAGGTCCAAACCCCAGACAGGATGTCCCGCATCCGCATGAAACTCTCCTCGACCCCACTGGAAAATTCATCCTCGTCCCCGATCTGGGCGCCGACCTCATCAGAATCTTCGCCATCGATGCTGCATCGGGTGCATTGACGGCTTGCGGGGATGGACAGGCGAATCCGGGAGATGGTCCCAGACACGGGAAATTCTTCCACTCGACGGGCAACGGCCTGATCCTGTACACGCTCAACGAACTGGGGAACTCGGTCTCCGCGTGGACTGTGAGCTACGAAGCGGCCTGCATATCCCTCACACTGACACAGACCGAGTCCACGTACAAAGTGGGTGCGACTCCGGGGCCTACGACAAAGGCTGCCGAGCTTCGTGTCCGCGACCATTTTCTCTACGCGGCGAATCGCGCCGACCAGACTTTCGGTGCGCAGCAGGATTCCATTGCCACGTACGGTATCGATCCAGGGACTGGGAGGTTGGCTTGGATCGAAGCGGCCAATGCGCATGCGTATTATCCGAGGACTTTCCAGATCAACAAGAAGGGGGACCTCGTGGCCGTGGGCGGGCAGACGTCGAGCAATGTTGCGATTCTGAAGAGGGATGCTGCGAGTGGGAAATTGGGGGGTGTGGTGGCGAGTCTGGTGGTTGCGACGCCGGGGCAGGCAGGGGAGGAGGATGGACTCAGCGCTGTTGTCTGGGTCGAGTAGAACGATGGGAGAATGAAAAACGGCATCAGGTTCAAAGCATCCGATTCATCATCTTCAGCTCAATCTGTTCCATGACCCACCTACGACTTGTTCACAACCCCCCTTGTCCTCTATTCCTCCTCAACCCTCCTTACAACATCGTTTTGAATCCCTCAAGTACAGCCTTCAACCCAGGAACTTCCTCCTTCTTGATTCCCAACTCCTCCATCCCCACATAGGGCATACCCTTCGTCCAGTCTGGGACGTGGTCCCCAAACACCAGCTGGCTCGACAGCTCCTCTCCCGGAACGCCCCAGATACGATCAAAGTCCTCCACACTGATTTGCACGAACTCGCCCTGGCGGCCGCTTACTTCCGACCATATCTTCATCATTTCGCCAAAGCTGAGAGTTTCGGGAGCGACCAGGGCATATTTACCCTTGGAGACGGAAGGGTTGGCAAGGGCCTGACGGACCCAGACGCCCGAGGTTTGGGTCAGGTCACCGGCCACGGGGATGGTGGTGTTGGGGGAGGTGGGGAGGAGCTGAATGTATTTTCCGTACGAGTTGGGCTGTCGCATACGTCAGCACTATTCTGTAGCTTCTTCCCTCCACTCTCTCACTATCAGACGACGTGTTTGTACCCACCAATTCAAGGGGTTTGGCCATGGGAAAGAACACCATGTTGGATGGATAGTACCCAAAGACCAAAAACGTCGTCTTCTTGGCCAGTTCTGGCAGGTCGCTGCGGATCCTGTCGTCCACATCGGCCTTGTAGTCGAGATGGGGGCATGGATACTTTCCGTCGGTGAGCTTCTTGGCGTTGGGGAGGGTGGACCAGATGTAGTGTTCCAACGTGGCAGTCTTGGAAGCCGCGCGCGCGAGGGACCAGGCTTGTTTGGCTTCCATCTCACCTGATTCATCACGGGATTTTCCGGTATAGAGGTGTTCCCAGAAGTCTGATGGTAAGGTTCAGCATGGGTGTCATGGGGGTGATGGGGGTGACGGGATCAGGGGAAGTGAGGTGAGAAAAGCACGTACTGGTCACTGCGAAGATGGCGTGGGCACCCTGTGCGGCATTAGCTCGTATTCTATCGCTGCTCCCCTCCAGAGTCTGATAACGCTCTTCTGAGCATGAATCGGTCAAGGAGTAGCCAAATCTTTGATCAAGTGTGGTCGTCAAAGGGGCCGAGACATACCTCAAAAGCCTTGACCAAAGAGCTCTCGTCGTCAAAGTTCGCCGACACAACTTCAGCGCCACGCTTAGCAAGCTCTTTCGCCTTGTCGCTCTCAACGTTACGCGTGATGACGCGGACTTTCCATCCTGGCGTCTTGAGCAGGATGTTGGCGACACCTCCGCCCTGAGCACCGGTGCCTCCAGTGATGGCGATGATCTTCTCCGACATGATGGAATGGATATGAGTTCTTCCGAATTCTCGAATAGTTGGTCAATCTTTTGGGTCTTGGTGAGAGGAGAGCAAAGTAAAATAGTGATGAATGAAAGCTCCAAACCACGGAGGCAGACCCCGTCTATAAGTAACCGTTCTTCACCCCGCATCTGTTATTCCCGCTGCTTAATCGCGTACAAACTCAGCGTTCCTCTGCTGTTACGCCCTGCATTAGCAATGGTCTCGCCCCTCTCGGCCATTCCTTCCCGTACGCCGTGCTTATTTGTTCGGCTCCATCGTAAGCAGGCGCCCTGCATGGTGCACTGATCAATGGTACTCTTCGAAGAAGAAGTATGCATACGGTACGTACCATTCAGGCCCTAAAATGCCCTACCCACCGGGTACGGAACATCGGCATTGCCGATCAGTTGAGTGTCACGGTGGGTATACCATCATGGTCCCGGATCATCAATTCTCCGCCTACTCTAGGCCCTTTGCGGAACTAGCGTCACTTGCGCATAGATGGTTTCCCTCGATAGAGTTTCTCCAATTCAATGCGGTTCTCCCACATGCCTTACATGGTTGATCCGTGACGACGAGGGCTTAGAAAGCTGCATTTGTCAAGAATCCTTCAATTTGAATGCCAAACCGTCAACTTTTCGCCGAGTTGGTAATCGTCGGGCAAGGCGTGCGTGCGAGGTTGCGTCTCGTTTGTAATGTCTTGTTTGTCATACGGGAGCTGGAGCATCCGCGTCCAATGATCAGAACCATCACGGGATAGGTCTTACAATAGTCTACCAATATAAGCAGCGATGGGCTGCAGAGACAGCGCGACGACGGAAGCGGACGATCGTCTCATCAGGCCAGTAGGACCAATCATTCATTCATTCATTCATTCTTGCCCTACCCAAGACCGGATCTGCTTGACGTTCTTTCTACCTCTCCCCCATCTCACCTATTCCCCAACCATCCTCCATCGTATCTCCTCAACAATGATGTGCCCAACAGTCCCAGCCCGTTATCATGTTCATGGTGTTCATGCCGATCGGAAAATCTTCGTTGGCCGCCCCGGTCCCCTATTTCCGATTCGAGGGAAGCTCCTCGGACATTTCAGCACAGCCCCCAGTTTTTTAAGAACAGGAAACGGACGATATGGGCATCACTCGTGTTGAAACAACACCGCCACAACCTGCCATGCGATAGCCTGACGGAATAATTTGCGGAGAACTCAAGTGGTGAGGATGTTGGAAGATGGCGGGGTGTGTACCTACCTAATGGATGGAACTTTACGACGAGACGAGAACACACGCTCGTAATGCCGGTTATCAAGAAAGATCGACCCCTTGGGAGGATGGACCCAGAGACCAAGCAACTAGTTGGTACTACAACACCATGTAGGGACATAGTACTTAACTAGCCTCCAAGGCCTTCGGAACGGTGTCTGCTGGCAAGGTACTGGAATACCTCCAACGGTGCAAAGCCAGATAACACACCCAGCCCCCTTTCACCGATACGCAGTACAAGCCTACCCTACTATGAACGAACAATAGGGAATAAACATCTCTCTTTCTGGTCGACCAATGGCTCTCCTTCCCGAGCGGTCTACTCTCTGGATTTGTAGCAGGGGGGTTGCGAGAGGGGCAATCTCCGTAGTGCCAAACCCCCACAAAAGGAAGCTGCGAGTAGGCAGTGCCCATACCGACGACCATTTTTTCACCAGATAGGAAGTCCGCTGCGCAACCTGCACTTGTTAAATACACGCCGCCCACCATGCATCTCGTCTTTCCTCCCTACGGACGCCACCAACAGCCGCGAACATGCACTTCTCTACAGCGCTGAGCGCCTTCGCGCTCGCGGCCACTGCCCTGGCCCAACTTGAACCCCTCCACACATCATCGAGATGGATCTTGGACAGCGCCAACAAACGCTTCAAGCTGCGTTGCATCAACTGGGCCGGCCACATGGAAGCCTCCATCCCGGAGGGTCTCCAGCACCAATCCGTCGACACGCTCGCCAAATTCGTCGCCGACCAAGGCTTCAACTGCGTCCGCCTCACCTTCTCCATCGACATGGCGCTCAACCAAAACCAAAAGGTGTCGGACTCCTTCGGCACATTGGCATCACGCACCGGCGCCGACCAGGCAAAAGTGGACGACCTCTGGAAGCGCGTCCAGGACAAGAATCCATGGATCACGGCCGTGACCGTCGCCGAAGCTTTCGGCAAAGTCGTCGACGCCCTGGGCGCACACAGCGTGAGGGTGATATTGGATAACCATGTCAGCCATGCGAGCTGGTGCTGCAACCTCGAAGACGGGAATGGCTGGTGGGACGAAGCACCGGGATACATGGACTCCAACAGCCGGTACTTCAACACTTCGGCCTGGGCGCTGGGACTGGGCGCCATTGCCAAATTCTCCGCCCAGCATCCAGCGGTCGCTGGCATCGGACTGCGCAACGAGATCCGCGAGATTCCCGTCGTGCAGAGCAGAGATGCTTGGTATACGTACATTGTCAAGGGCGCACAGGCGGTCCATGACGCGAACAAGGATTTGTTGATTGTCATGGGAGGAACCTTGTCTGCGACCGACGCGTCTTTCTTACGCACCAAGCCACTCGATCGCACACCCTTTGGTGACAAGGTCGTCTGGGAATGGCACCACTACACCTTTACACCCAACTGGATCGCCTCCTTCAAGTCGTGCGGTATCTGGTCGTCGGCCACCGTCGGCGGAACAACCGGTTTCCTGATCCAACAGGGCAAAGACTACACCGGCCCTCTCTGGCTGAGTGAATTCGGTGTCGCCATGACGGGCGGGACCGACAGCACGAGCGGCATCGGAAGCCAGGGCGATTATGACTATCTGACCTGCTTGATCGAATATGTCAAGGGGAACGATGGCGATTGGGCCATCTGGGCACTGCAGGGGAACTACTATGTTAGGGATGCTGAGGTGGACAAGGATGAGTCGTGGGGGGTGATGAATGCAGATTGGACGGCGTGGAGGAATCCGAAGGTCAAGGATTTGTTGAAGGACATTTTCCAAGTTACACAGGGACCTTGAGTGAGCATTCTCTTCGAAGTGGGGAGAAAGTACCAGCTTGGTTCTCGTTTTTGGAAGACATACGTATCCTCGTTCATATTTCCAAGTTATTCATAGTCAAATATCCATCTGTCTTACTTCGACATATCGCTTTGCCCTCCTTTGCATCTTCCCCAAAGGAAGGAGGATATCACAGTCCAGTTCCCCCAAGTATTTCCATCGTTGCTCTCCATGATCCCGGCACCCTCGGATATCTTCAAAACCACATGGCTAAAGGTAGCTTCATGTGTTAGCCGCCCGACATGGAGGGTTTTTGCTGTGAACATTTTGGTCAGTCGAGATTCCAACCGAAAGTTGTAACAAGAGTTCTCAGAGTCGCAATGTCATCAGAGTACAAGATCTCAACATAGTTGTTCAGACAGGGATAACTGTATAATGGTATCTCATCCTTTCGCGTTGTGGGGAGGGAATGGAAATGGGCATACTTACAATGGGCTTTTGCAGCCAATGGGTACCGGGGCCGCGCCAGCAGAGGACTGAGCGGCCGTTACCTTCGCCGATGATGGGTATATCATCAGGGGATGACTGCGGTGTGTCGGCAGAGGCTCCAGGAGAATCCCGCCATATTTCCACACCATCAAATATACCCAAAGAGCGTGCCTTGCGTGCGACCCGCAACGCCTGGTCCAGATCTGCAACCTCAAGCAGCACAATCTTCGCCTCGACATCCTGCGCTATTGTGAGCAGCGGCCCATAAAACGTATCCCCAGGCACAACGTCGGTCTTTCCGCCTTCATCCAGCGGCACAAGCGCAAGCTTTGGCTCGAACTTTCTCACCGACGCAGTCGTGGTCTTCCAATATGCCGCTTGGGAAACATAGGGCGGATTGCTGACAAGCACGTCCCAGAACGGCGGCATACGGTTCAAGTTCAGCAGTGTCTTGAGCGACAGCGGGCCCTCTTTCTGGTCGCCGAATGGGTTGATGAGGATGTCGGCCCGCATGAAATCTATGGAGCTTTTCTCTTCTTCCCCTGATGCGCGCCTGCCTGCACGTTCCAGGTTGTGCAAGGCAAGCTTGAGCGCTTTGTTGGAGATGTCGACGCCGAGAGCGCGGAGAGAGATGTCGGGGTGTGCGGCGTCCAGCTCGTGGCGGAAGAGAAGCGGGATGCATCCTGTGCCTGTGCAGAGGTCCAGGAGACGCAGTTCTTTCGGGAGCGCCGGCGCGTTGTTGAGCAGGCGCAAAAGATGGGATACCGATGCTGCTGTATCCTGTCTAGGCACTCAGTCAGCCCTCGGCTTCCATCTTACCACCTCGTGTTCCCAATATGTGCGTGTCCGACGTACCTGGGGATCAACACACCCTCCTGGACTCGAATTTCCAGATCTCCAAAGTACTCGGTGCCCAACAAATACTGCAACGGCTTCCCTTTCGCCCTCTGCCTCACCAAATGGCCCAGCAACGCACCCTTGGCCAGCCTATCTCCTCGCGCTAAACGCGCCTTCGCTTGCTTGTCAACATGCTCGCGCAGCCAACGCAGCTCGTTTTGCGCGGCACGTAGGTCGCGGCAGGGAGGGAGCAGCGCAGGCAGAAGTGGATCTATGGCGCGGGCCTTGCGGAGGAGTGCTGGCAGGAGACGGGCCATCTCAGGCAGCGTGGAGGCATAGTTTATGCTCCGCTGGAGATCGGTTACGTGGCACTATCTTGTGATGTGTCGAGGAGGCTGGGAGGCATTTTTTCGCGAGCATGTTGCGAGCATGTACTAGTCTCGATACGGCATAGTTGCTTCCATATGGGATTCCCCAACACATGTGCAGACAGATCACGATTCACAAGCAGGTTGGCAGGGGAACAAGCCATCGGAAAAGAGAGGTATTCGACCATGGCCTAACATACATCTATCTATGCATCCAACGAAAATCCAGCTGTCGTTGTGCGCTCGCGAAGAGACAACGGTGGCGAAGGCGGATGGAAGAGACATCGAGGAGATACGATGCCCGGCCTACGCCTGCCGGCCATCGATTTGGGGGAAGCGGCCATCGATTTGGAAGTGGCGCCGCTTGCCCTCACCTTGCCCGATCCTCTTCCCGATGATGTCCCCTTCAGGCACTTGAAAAAGCTATCCACCTTGGGCACGTGACCACGAAGTAGACTCTGAGCCGTACTGGTAGATAGTAGATTGTCCTACGTCGTCGAAAGCACGAAGAACTTGCACACCAAACCCGACATTTGCCCCGCCTTAGGCACCCGAGCTGCTGCCGCGCCTTGCTCGCCGCCTCTTCAAGGCATTCGCCCGAACCGCACCAGTCATCGGCTTCCCGTTCTTGTCCAGGAGGCCAGGGTCAGAGTCTCCAGCTATCTCCTGCGCGGCTTCCTCGTCGGAAAGCCAAAGGTCATGAAATAGCCGCCATGTATAAGGTTAATTAATATGGGAGTGAGGTTACTCCATGTATGAGCGTGAGGTTGCTTGATTTATGCAATAGACTATGAGGCTATGAAAGGACGAAAACAGACAACCAAGAGAGAAACAACAGTGTAGAAATACAAGTATAGAATCAAGGCTGAGGAGCTAAGAGCAACAGGAGAGCACCCGAATAAGTACGAGGGTAGCCACCAAGGCGCTATCCCAATGAGGATAGCGTAATCACGTGATGAGAGCATGTGATCAGTGTCTACAGCAATTTTACAGGTGAGGTTACCCAGGCCCGACTTTTCACCGCCTAACTTTACTTTTCCCGTCCCGTATCACCATAGGTGATTTTTCCCCCTTTTGGAAATATCCCTTCCCATCACCCTTACCTCGTAGATCATCCTCCCGATGATGTCCCCTCCAGGCACGTGACAGCTATCCAAACTTGGACGCGCAAGGTTAGTCGTGCGCTGAACATAGACTCGTCTGCTTCCAGCTCTACCTCTAGCTGACGTGAACACTTTTATATCAAGTACACTAGCGCTGCTGGTCGCTTAAGGAAGAAGAGCCTGTTACAAGGTTATTACGCAGGATAGTATTATTCTACATATATCACCAGTATTGCAAAATTTATAGCCACCACGTTTTTATTAACAATGGCGCTGGATGTGGATTTTGCTTTCAGCTTTCGAGACTTAGATTGCAGAAAAGGAGGAGCTATACTAATTATTTCCCGGTCTTCACTTCTTCGTTTTCAGCTTTAGCCCTTGCACTCGCTTGTATAATAATACTGAACTACCTCATGGTAACAACAGACTCTTATACAGGTGAAAAATAAGGGAAAGAGGACTAGTAAAGCGCGCTCCCAAGCACAACTAAGATAGATACAATGTCCGGTACTTTGCCCTTTTTATAAACTTGTTATACCTTTGGATTCCCTTTCTACAAGAAATTCTATACCTCCGCGCGCACGAATGATCACGACACCTGGTGATACATGCTGTTCCACGATTGACAGTATGTGCTTACGTCACGTCGCAGCTGATAAGGTGGACTGTCCGAAGACGCGCGACGGACTACCCCGCCCGCCCATCACTACCGACTGTCGCTTAGTCCGATACCATTCGCGCAGTCGAAGGCAATGAACATCACGATGGGAATACAAGAGCTGGCGAGAAGTCGAAGGCTGGACGACACAATAACGTGAATCAACCGAACAGATTCTCCTGCGACGCGATGGCTACCGACAATCTGGTGTCTCAGCTTTTGTTGCGCCTGAGAGAAGTGCCTCATATATCCTCCATTGCGGCCGTGGCATCGGTGATTGGTCTGGCCTACTTGCTTTGGCTCGTGAGTTTCCCTGCTCGTACATGATACCGGTACTTCGCATCGGAATACCAGACTGATGGGCGGCCAGACATGCCTCGCTACCGACATCCCTCACATCAAAGGCCTGCCCGAGATTCCTGGCGCGGTTCCGGTCTTCGGTCACCTGCTCAAGCTTGGAGAGGATCATGCCAGCGTCTGCGAAAAATGGTGGCGCCAGTACAACCAGTCCGTGTTCCAGATCAAGCTGGGCAACACCAGAGCTGTGGTTGTCAATTCCTTCGAAGACTGCAAGAAAATGGTCATCGGCCAGCACAACCAGAATGCCATCATTGATCGGCCCAAGCTCTACACCTTCCACGGAGTCATCAGCTCCACGCAGGGCTTCACCATCGGTTCATCACCATGGGATGAATCGTGCAAGAAGAAGAGGAAGGCTGCGGGAACTGCTCTCGGACGACCTGCACTCCGAAACTACTATCCCATGTTTGACCTGGAGAGTTACTGCATTGTCCGCGATATCCATAAGATCAGGGACACCGAGTTCAATGTGCGACCGTTCATCCAGCGTTATGCGCTCAACACAACACTGACCCTCTGCTATGGGATTCGCATGGACGATGCTTATGACGAACTGCTGCGCGAAGTGCTCCACGTTGGATCTGCCATCTCTCTGCTGCGAAGTGCTTCCGAGAACTTGCAAGACTACATACCGATCCTCCGATACTTCCCGAACAACAAGAAGAACTCCCGGTCGAAAGAGCTACGCCAACGACGTGATGTCTACCTGGATCTTCTACTCAACAAGGTCCGCGAGATGATCAAAAATGGCACGGACAAACCCTGCATCTCGGCCGCTATCCTCAAAGACGAAGAGACGAAGCTCACAGGTGTCGAGGTCTCCTCCATATGTCTCTCCCTCGTATCTGGCGGCTTTGAAACCATTCCCGGAACATTGACTTCATGTATCGGATCACTCTCGACCCCAGAAGGTCAAGCCTGGCAGGATCGTGCGTACGAGGATATCAAGAGGCACTACAACAACGACATTGGTGCTGCGTGGAAAGACTGCTTTGTGCAAGAGAAGATCCCGTACATCAATGCCATTGTCAAGGAGGCTGGCCGCTACTACACTGTCAGCTCGATGAGTCTGCCCCGCAAGACGGTCACCGAGGTTAACTGGAATGGTGCCATCATTCCGCCGAAGACGATGATTTTGATCAATGCGCAAGCGGGCAATCATGGTACTTCCTACCCTTTTGCATGCCTGTGAACACCGACTGACGGATACCTAGATGTGGACCATTACGGTCCGACCGCGAGCTCCTTCAACCCCGAACGCTGGCTGAAATCGGTCGATCCGCCGGTAGAAGCCGAAGCCGTCGGTCTTCCGCACCTCAGCTTCGGTGCCGGCTCACGCGGTTGCTCTGGCCAATTCATCGCCTCCCGCCTTCTCTACGCTGCTCTTGTTCGCATCCTGTCCACATACAAGATCGTGGCGAGCGAGAAGGAACCCCCGAATACGGATTACGTTGATTACAACCAATTCAAGACGGCTTTGGTGGCGATTCCAGTCGATTACAAAGTCAGATTGATTCCCAGAGATGAGGCGGCCACGGAAGAGGTTTTGCGCGCAGCCGAGGAGAGAACAGCGCAGTACTATGCAGAGAAGAAATGAGAGGGCCAATGAGATGTGCGCGTCGGATGCTCCGACAGGGGTACATAGGACTAAGAGAGAGGGGTTTGCATGGGAGGGGAATCATTCTGAATAGGTAGTGCATTCGGCCTTCGAAAGGCGCAAATTATCACACATCTTGCTTTTCAAGTCACCATCGTGTCTTTTTTTTCCACACCTCTCTACCATGTCTTCTCTTAACATCAACAACCTCTTTGGCGTCAAAGGCTATGTCGCCGTTGTCACTGGAGGAACAAGTGGCATCGGTCTCATGATCTCAAAAGTATCAAGCCTCTCCCGCTCACATGACTCCAGCCTAACCTTGGGTGAACCATAGGGCCTTGTCACCAATGGAGCAAAAGTCTACGTCGCCGCCCTCGCCACCGACCCCATCTCCCAAGTCGTCCAAGAGCTCAACACTATCGGGGAAGACTCCGGGCAAGGCGGCACCGCACACGGCATCCCGGTCAATGTTTCCTCAAAGGACGAGATCCAAACATTGGCCACCTACATATCATCCCGCGAATCCCATATCGACATCCTCGTCTCCAATGCCGGAATCCGCCGAGATCCACCCATTGCCTGTAATGTCCTCAACGCCCCGCTCTCCTCGCTTCAAGAATCAATGTGGTCGTCCAAACACTCCGACTGGACCGATTCATTCACCGTGAACTCGGCAGCCCATTACTTCGTCGCCGTCGCTTTTCTGGAGTTGCTGAGTAAGGCGGCGGAGAAAGGGGATGGGAGAGGTGTGGTTGTCGTTACGAGCAGTTGTGCGAGTATGCACAATGCTACCAACATCGATCTCACCAGCTACGCAACCAGCAAAGCTGCTACGGACCACCTCGTCAAGCTTCTTGCAGCCAAGTTCGGGAGGTGGTATGTCAGGGTTGTGGGGATCAACCCCGGATGTGAGTCTAGATTTTTCATACTTTGACCAGATGTAAAGTGGAGGGAGGGTCGAAAGTCCAGCGACGCTTTCTTCGGGTCAGACTTGCTCTGGAAAAGTATGCTGACGATGCCGATGTACAGTTGTGCCGAGCAGGATGAACCCGGTCGGTGAAGAGGGGAACATGTTCGCGAATCTGTTCGACAAGGTCCCGGCAAAGAGGGCTGGGAGTGAAGAGGACATGGCGGGCGCGGTTTTGTATCTGGCTAGTCGTGCCGGGGTAAGTGGTTCATTGGCCGGTCTCAGAAGTAGAGCATAGCTAACATGTGCGGCAGGCCTATGTCGATGGTGTGAATCTGTGCATAGATGGTGGGCGAATTCTATTGGCAAATGGTCAAGAATGAAGGATCTGAATCGCAAATCATGGCGTGTCATCGGGTTAGAGAGGAAGGAGTGTCCTGCTGGCGCAATCTCATTCTGTTTGTACTTGCAAATATCTTCCACGTGGACTTTTCATATCGATCGTTTCCAGCTACCTGTGACATGTTCTACTCACTCACTCACGACGGAGGAAGTCGTATGCCATTCTGACACTGGAAGGAAAGACTGGCTCGATTGACCAGCCGGACAAAGGCAACCGCGCACTGGACGATGAGTCGTTATTCAACAAGCCCCGCACCTTCCCTTGGAATCCGACGAATCCAGCCATCGCAAATGTTCCAGAACAGAACCAGTGGATCGTACCGCCTGTTTTGTCGACCCGCGTCCGGTTCCTCTGGTGTTTTCCACACGTTAATTCACATCGATTCATGACCGAGTCTGTTCTATCATGCAATTTAAATTGGTCTATAACTCGCTACTCGACCGGTCCATCCCATCCATGTCAAATTGCAGGAAAGAAGGGAAATCCAGAAGAAGGCGGCTCAGCCCCAGACTACCAAATTCCCGGTTTAAACATCGACAACAGCAACAGCCTTCACCTCGACAACTAACCTCTCATTCGGAAGCTCCTTCACCCCAATCGTCGCCCTTGCAGGCGCAACTTCCCGACTCGCAAAAACCTCGTTCCAGGCCTCATTCATGCCCGCGTAATCCCGCTTCATATCCACCACGTACACGACCGCATCAATCACATTGAGGATACTGCCTTTGCCGTTGGTAGCGCCCTTGATGATATCGTCGATGTTCTGGAGCACGGCAGTGGTTTGCGCGCGGATGTCGAAGGTGTAGGACCCATCAGGATTGAGCGTCGCACCGGGGTAAGAGCCATCAGGACGACGACAGGCAATGCCGGAGATGTAGAGGGTACGGTGGGCAGATTCAGGGGCGAGGCGTGCATGTGGGTAGCGGGTCGGTCCTGGAGCCGCTTGCGGGTCGAGGAGGAAGGGAGAGCCGTTGGGTGACATGGCGAGAGATTCAAAACCCGAGGAGAACAATCGAAATGTGAGGGATCAGGAGCAGTGCCACCTGGTTGGATGTGTGCCAATCTCTGTCAAGGAGAGCTATGTCGAGAAAGAGGTGACAAACACTTGTTTCTTGTGAGAGGGTTTCGAATCCACACTGCGACAGGAGAACTTGAAGGCTATGGAATTGCGTTGCAAGTACTCATTTACGTCCAAATACCGACCACTTCATACCTACCTACCGGAGGTTCTGAGAAGATGGGATGCGACGTTGGAAGTCATCGGAACGTCCGATACGGTGGGGTCGTAAAGGTCCGCAATGGGCCGAATGGTAGCAAATCGAATCTGATCATCCGAAGTGTGTGAAATGCTTCAAAGACCTGCGTCGCATTTCGGAGGATGCGAAGAAAGCAATCATTGACTGTGATCGGTGTGTTTTTCCATGGACTAACGTCACTAGCGGGAAAGCGAACCAGTCCGATCTTGGATGGTCTACAAGCTCAAGCTTATCCCCTCTAAAGCCATACACGGTTCGTACATCCCATTCTTCTTTCGCCTCCTTACCCTCTTGGGTTGCGTGAACCCTGCTTGCATGTGCGAGAATCACGTCACCTGGTATCCTAGCTCCTTACATCCTTCTCTTCCCCTTAAACACCCTACAATCTGCACAGAGATCCTATACATAGAGCCTCTTGTCTGTGGTTGTCACTCGTAACACAATATGGCCGGCAAAGAACCTATACAACATTTCGACCTCCCCAGGTTCACCTTTCTTGATGGAACCTGTCTGACCAACGTTCGACTGGCATACCTCGACATCAACCCTACAGCGTCCAGAGTAGCACTGGTAGCAACCTGCTTCAGCGGTCGTCTCCACTCTACCCTGGCCTTCGCCAATGGAGCGCTAAAGAACCACCGCATCATCGTTGTCGCCCTCTTCGGCAACGGTGAATCAGCAAGTCCCTCCACTAGATCCGATTTCCCAGGCTCGATTTCGTACCAGGATTGTGTTCGTGCCCAGTACACACTTTTGACGGAGAAGCTGGGACTTGAGGAGCTCGATGTGGTTGCGGGGTTCTCCATGGGCGGCCAGACGGCGTATCATTGGGCGACCATGTATCCCGATTTCGTCAAGAACGCTGTTATGATTTGCTCGTCCGCACGAACAAGTCGACACAACCACCAATTCTTAGAAGGGCCCAGTGCAGCGCTCGAGAACGCAATAGACTTTCCGAAAGATCGCCGTCAGGTGCAGGAAGCAGGCGGGGTGTTGCAAGGCCTTCAAGCATTTGGTAAGGCGTATTCAGCTTGGCTGACCAGTGCCGAGTGGTTCGACGAGGAACTGTATAAAGAGCTTGGGTTTGAGACTTTGGAAGCGTGGGATGAGAAGGAGGCTGTGCAGGACCAAGTGGGCTGGGATCCCGATGACTTGCTGATTATGCTGCGCATGTGGCAGAATGGGGACATCAGCAAGTGTGGTGGGGGGGAAAGGTCGCTGGAGGATACGCTTGCGGGTATCAAGGCGAGAGTCTTGTTGATGCCGTGTGAGACTGATCAGTACTTCCGACCGAAGCCAAACGAGAGGGAGGCCAAGCATTTGAAGAATGGGGTCGTGCGTGTCATTCCGTCCATCTGGGGACATATTGCGGGTGGAGGTACGAATACGAAAGATACAGAATTTCTAAATAGTCGCATTGCAGAGTTTCTCGCATAAATAGAGAGAAACCTAAGCATTCGCGGCCATACCCCCCGGCATGATAACGATGTACAGTTGCTACCTTGTATTGGTATCCTCTCCACAATCTACTACAAAACCTTGCATCTTATTCTTATCACTTTCCCACACCCCTGCATCTGTGCACTCGAAAAAATCTACAGATGCACACGTACATGAACAATACAGAGGGGGAATGTTGTTTTGCATAAAATGGATTACACGCTAGAACTTTTGACACGTGAGAGACACTTTGCTGAACGGACCGGATTAAGAAACACCGACCCCAGTTTTGGAAATACAGGCCAGAATTCCGATAAATATACCCAGATTGATCAACAAAGCTGCAAAACGCATAAAATCTTTAGATCAATAATGGCAAAGCAGTTAAAAGTCACTATGCCTCACAAATCTCCCTATACCTGACTAGAATCTGCCCAACCATCCCGCTAATTTTCTTTGCAGCACCAAATTTCCTGGAAGATAAGAACGTAAAATCAGCAACAGTCGCATACGCAATCGTTTCAAGGTTCTTACCTCTCCAGCATCCCAAATAACTCCATCGCCATTTCTAAATCGGCAACGACTTTATACCTCCTCAACACATCCTGCAACCGTTCTGGAAACGCCGTAATCGCATAAACAAGCGACAGCGTCGCAGTGAACAGAGATAGAAAATTGAGCCAGTTGTAGGCAAATCGATCCTGCCGATGCATATTCATGGCATGTCTGATCGAATTCGCAGCTGCATCGGCAAGGATCTTCACCCGATGTGAGTCCAGAGTCGGAAACAAAGGCGACGGCCGATAAAGCAGTGCGAGGTGCGTGTAGAAGTTGAAGTCGTACCAGCTCCCGCTCATATGCGGAACCTGAGGATGCGTGTCGGGTAGGGGGAAGGGAGTGCTGCGTCGCCAATCTATGAGGTCTTTATGAAGAGCGCGAAGGATGGCTTCGCGTTCAGCGGGGGTCTTGTTAGATGTGTGTGTTGTAGAGTAGACTTTGCGGTTTATAGCGCTGGCTATGCGGCGGAGAGCGAGGATGTGCAGGGGTATGGATATGGCGGAGGGATGAAGATCGAGGGGTCGGGTGGAGAGGTTAAGGTGTTCGTCTTCGATGTCCAGGAAGGGCTTTGTAGGGTGTCAATAAGACGATTCTCTTCCCAGAATGTATCGAGGTGCTTACAGTAACGTCAATGTCATCATCGTGTATTGCACATGGGCGGCCGAGAGCCATTGATACAACGCTGGAAGAGCAAGTTAGATAAAACAGGATTCTAGGCACCGGACCACTTACCGATCCATCATATAGATGGAGAAGAACAGCCTCTTTCGCCTTTCTACGACGTCGGTAGGGAGACTATCATACGAAGACGAAGTGTGGAAACCCATACCAATTGCTATCCGCGCGGCGACACCGACAAGGAACCATGTATCTGCCCAGACGTTAGTTTTCCATATTCAAATTGGAAGGGAAGTCCTACTCGGGCCAAGCTGATTGAAGAAAGAATACGAAACCTGCAACATGAGAATCTCTAAAGTGACCTGCCACCCATCAGAGCCAAGCCATCAAGTTCAAAGTTACGAAGACGTACCATATCCCCATACCCCAATGCCGCCTCAAAGTAAAGCATAGCCTTGTTATAGTATGACATGGGTTCCGACTCCTCATTCAACGTAACGGAGCAATACGTCGTCGCCCCAATAGCAAGCACCATCCAAACCCTGAACAGACACAACGGCGACTGGGACAAAGGCTCGTTATCAGGATCCGATTTTATCTTTTCCAGGGTCGAGAGAAACTCGATTCGGTTGATGAATGGGTATAAAGTATGTGAGTGCGCAAAGTAAAAGTCCACCAAATTGCTCAGATGCGGATCTTGAGGTAATTGGAGATCAGCAAGTACGTCAGCCGATTCCGTCATATGCGACAGAGAGAAAACTCCTGTATCAAGTGTTGGGTAGCAGGGCAAAGAGCTATTGAAATCATCTAAGATGGCATCCAGAGTCTCGGCTGAAGATTCATAATGCATCTGATCTGGACTCTCATCCGAGCTATCAAACACAAACTCCGCTTTGTCCGGCGCAAGTCGTAAGAGGACCATCTGTGTGAGCTTAGCAAAAGTCACGCCAGATGAGTTCCCCAGATGGCGTTCTGCGGTTGCTTCGAGAGAAAGGAGTTTGAGTTCTTCAACGAGAGAGGGGGAGCGTGCTTGTCGACCTATGGTGGTGAATGAAAGGTCTTGGGAATGAGAGTGATGGTCAAATTGGAAGCGGTCGAAAGAGGTCATGTCCAAGTCGTCTAGGGGCAAGTCCACATCTGACAGGTCCTGGGAAGACTTTTGGTGGGGTGGGTGGGAGAGATCGGAGATTCTGGCCTCGAGTTCTTGGATTCTAGTTTGGAGCCCCTGGACAAAGCTGCAGTATCGCGTAAGCCAGCATACTGAAAGACTATGCTTGCTCTTATTCCTAAATTGACATTGCCATGGCTCTTCCGACTCTATAAAAGTGGAGTGTAGGGATGGAGAAGGACTCACGCAATCGGATAACTTCCCATCTGGTCCTCCTCCTCCAAAAAACTGCACGCAACATCCGCAAGCCGGCAATTTTCACACTGGGGCAAAGTCCTATCGCACTTCTTCTTCCTGCGATGACATCGTTGACAAGATAGTCGGGCTCGTGCTGTCACGGGGGGTGACGAATCCATGGTAACGAAGTGACATATTGGTGATCAGAGCTGCTCGAGTGGAGGTCCAGCACTCCGAGACTATCTATAAAAAAGAGATGATTATCTGGTTAGTCACCATTGGTGGTTCTTATCTGCGGTAGCCTTATCACGTGGTGATGACTGCGGGGTCTAGCGTCAAAACGCATGGATACTAGGGCTGGAGAAGGGCCGATATCGGATCATCAGCTTGCGCTACAGCGTCACCCTATGACCACGATAACAGTGATGAGATGAGATGAGGTGAGATGTTTTGAGTTTATGATACTTCAAAAGTTCGGCTACACCCAGAGCTACTACATGTGCTTTTAGACGTTGCCAAACTCCCACTCTTTACTCCGGCCTTCAAGCCTCCTCGTTTTGTTCCCTTTGCGACTCACCTGCTGCCTTCTCGGGGAGCAACCGAATAACGAAAATCAGACCCGAAGCCACCACTACTGCTAGGATCCAAAATAGTTGGCCGCCCAAGATTCGATACTTAACGCCAGCAGCGTAAATGCTGGTCGAAACGGCAGGGACAACAGAACGGAGTCCGCAGGATACTGCTAGGACAAGAGCATTGAGAGTACCAAATGTTTCGTGAGAAGGAGCACTGTCGTTGATAGCGAGTTGCACGGCAGCTTGACCGATCAGTATACAATCAGGATAAACCAAAAGTCGTAAAACTTACTGAATGCCATCGCAACGCCACTACCCCAGGAGCCGTTGAGGGGAAATAGTATCCAAAAGATAACTTTCTGGTTGTACCGGAGTAGGACGTTGCAGAACGGCTCGATTACGAAGAAGACAGGCCAGGCAAATGCACATATGTGGAGAACACCGGCAGTGCCAACACGCTTGTGAAGCCAGGGAAAGGCCAAAAGCAGCCAGAGAGCTTGAGATACACCTCCCAGACCCATAGTAGCGGCGATCCATCCAGGCGACAGCTCAAGTCCTCCCAGGTTGACGGGTGTGTATTGGAAGACAGGAAATACCGCTGTGAAGGCGAAAGCGAGCAACATCACGTAGTTGTAGATGAAGATTACTCGTTGGATACCCGGGTAGTTCAGCAGCTCCCACGTAGACATGGGTGGTTCGTCGTTCTTCTTCTGGCTTTGGTGGAGGTGCAGCGTCTGGCGGGTAGTTTAGCGGATCTGTGGAGATCGATGTTACTGAATGAAAGGATTCACGAACCTCTTTCAAAAACACCGTAGCTACCATCGCAGCGGATAGACCCACGGATGCACTTATAAACCCAGGAAACGCGTACGGGTAATCGTGGAAGAAACGGATGCGACCGAAAGTCGATCCGAACTTCTCAGCCGGGCTCTCGAGTGCGCCGCCTAGGGGTAATCAGTATTCATCCAGGTCCCGATAATTTGGAGGCATGCACATACCAATTACTGGGCCGATGAAGATCCCCATGTTTCGTGCGAAGGCGAACCAGCTGAACACTTTAGCTTGGGTGCTCTTTGAGGAGTTTTCCGACAACATGGCGCGAATAGTCCTTCGATACGTCAGCTTCTAGACGGAGAGGTCGTAACGCTGGCCACTTGCACTACGGTACCAGCAAAGATTCCAGCCAGACAGCGAAACAGTATCATCTGCCAGATCGTGTAACTCAATCCAAACAAAGCTGTCGTAAAAGCGACTCCGAACAATGAAATCACCAGCACCGGTTTTCTCCCCAGCCGATCAGCAGCCTATGGCGAGGTCAGCCATCGGTTTTCTTTTTGCTGGAAGTCAAGGATGGATCTTGGCTTTTGGACTTACCCTTCCCCAAAATACCATAACACACATCTGGGTGGCACTAAACAAACTTTCAATCAACCCAGAGTAGAATCCGACTTCATCCTTCGGGATGCCGCCCGTCTCTTCAATCATCTTGTTGATATATGGGAAGATGGAAAAGAAGGCTACGGGTTCCACAAGACTTGCGTAGCAGAGAAGAAAGATTTGCCCTCGCGGGATGGGAGCTTCTTCATCTTCATCTTGCTGGCTCGTCTGAATGGTTGGCTCTGCTTCAGCGGCTTCCCCTACGGGAGCTGTGATGCTGGCTGCTAGAAGGGGGGTCCTTTCGTCGTTGGCCCTGATTGCTGTGGCTCCACCATGGTTGTCGGCTGAGCTCGAGTGTGAGGACGGCATGGGTGGTGGTAGAGGACTCATGCTGCACGACCAGGAGAACTCGAAATGTACTGTGCACCTTTGAGAGTGATTCTCCAAAAGAAGGGAAAGAGCGGGCCAAGTCCGACGCTTCCGATGCAAGGCGCTAACCGTATTTGGATGGCATGCTTTATGACTCGGCATATCTTTCAGTCCTAGGAGAAGACGAAAGTGAAGCATACCATCTCGGAGACGTGCCCTCGCTCGTACGACAGAGTACAATACTGTTGCCTGGTGATTTCCTCGGTGGAGCATGATCTTGCGTGCAAAATACGGACGATACCTAAACCAACATCAATATCAGACATGGTGCAAATTTCTGCTGCCTGATCTGACCTCGGACTACAGATTCCTAATACAGGTCCGTCAGCCAAATTCTGATTCGAGCTGTGCATCTCTTTGATCAATCGATGATCTATCTAATACATGTACGTTCTCAAACAATGATTCTGCCCCAATACTGCCCCCATAGGTTCTTTTTGTATCTGAACCCTGCCTGTCTAGGACGCATCACAATTGTGACAGGCAATGTTGTGGTAGTCCCATGTTTTTCTATCCTGTACCAAAACGCCAGTCTAATGCTTCGATCATGGTATCGTGAAAGAGGAATTATCGAGTTCGCTGCGCATCCGTCCTCAACGGTACGATCAGGCTGTCTACAGAGTCCATATCCGCCGCGTCCAGCTTGGCCTGCGGCTTGAACTGTGATGGGACGTTGTTGGCGAGAGCATCGAGTCCAGGCTGGTAGTTACGAGAGGCGGCCGATAGAGCTCGCACGGCCTTCTTGCGGACGTCTACGCTTTCGTCTGCGGTGGCAAGCTTGATAAGGGACGGAATAGCGCCGATTATGAGTAACTGTACCCAGTCAGTTGATGCGTGCAACACAAGTCTTGAGATGGATCCTCACTCGCTCCTGGGCTTTTGGGTTATTCTCGACGGCTGTTCCCGCACACCACACGGCCCACATCCTTATGTTGGACTCCTCGTGCTCGAACTTGTCGATGATTCTGGTCCACAGGCCGAGGTTCTCTATGTTGTTCGCGTTGTCGATGCCCTGGATCAGCATTTCAAAGTCCTCGAAAGCGCCCTCCTTCTGCTCGACGGACGATGCCGGGTCGTCTATTATGTTCATCAGGTCCTTCATCTGGTCTGCATCCGACTTCATGCCCCCGAAGAAGGCTCGCAAGGCCGCGGGATCAAGCTGGGTCCTGTGCTCCGGCGGCGCGTTCGGCTCTTTCGAGGCTTCGGAATTCTCAATGCCCCAGCGGAGCAGGTTGTTCATTGCGGGGTTGGCCATGGTGACGGGTGCGATGCGCTGTTTCCGGAGAAATGAAGGGTGAGGCTGGCTGTTGCAGTGTGTGTAGTATGTAAAGCAGCCCTGGAGGGTCGACGAATTCCTTAGGCAGTTCGAAATCTGCGAAGATGACGCAGGGTTGCTGGCGCGAAACTGCGGCAAGGTTCGAGAGGCTTCCACGGCGATTCGCTGCAAGGGAGGGAGCCTGTCCGCCAATCTTCGCGTGCAGATGTTCGACGACGAATTACTGTGTATTCACACGAGCACCGGAACCAAATGGCGCACTGCGCTGTTGACTTGCTATGCCCTGCCGTCGACTCGCTGATGCTGCCGTGGGTACGGGTCGTCTCGCGCACCCCGCTGCCCCTCATTTCACGTGACCGTGGGATCGGGCGGAATGCCTCAGGCCGCCTAGCGGGGTTGTGTTGTTGGCGAGCAGTTTAGTTGGCGGCGGTGAGCGAGGCCTGGATGGCTGGGGGGGGGCGGAGGGGACATGCAAATGCAACATGGCCGTCCCGTTGTCAGATCCTCACCTCCTCAAAGAATCATGGCACGGGCGAACACGTAGTGCCTGTGGAGCGGCTCGCCCGCCGTTGGATGGATGCCAAGCGGTTTATTGTGCTGCCTGATGGTGTGTCTCGGTGTTCTCAGTACACTGTTCCCTCTGCGGCGAGAGCCCGCGTACATGGACGCTGAGAATAGACGCAAAGAGGTGAATGCTGCAGCCTGGCCGCGTGTACAAGAGGCAGCGCTGCTGCTGGCGAGGGGGCTGCGAAGAGAGAGACTTGACGTGCAAAATTTGAATTGAGGCTGCTCGCGGAATCCCAACTGCAGCATCCGTTAAACAACCCCCTACCTGTATTGTACTAACCTCGCCCATCGCTCCCTCCTGCGCTGCGTGCTGCGGCCCCGCTAAACCTGGGCAAGTGAGAGCAGACGCCCGCTTATTTAGCAGCACCCACCGACCTTTGCCCTTCGCACAGAACCTCGACCTCACCGCATCCACCACCACCTCCTCCACCTTCACTTACTTGTAAGCTCCCCCACCCCCCTTCCGACGTGCGCCTCTCCCCCTCCTGCGAGGTGCATCTCGTCGCAGCAGCTGATCCAATTCCCACAGCACTTCCGCTCGCACTAGCGCCACCTACACCAACTCCTAATCTCGCACCCTAATCAGTCAACATGGAGGGTAAGTAGCTGAAGCCCGACGCCCCAACCCCAGAGTTCCCCCCCGCTGGTATCGCCCGCGACCGTGGAAGTCGTCCGCTGTCAATGTCAATGAGCTATACTGACATGTGTCCGCCCGCTTGCAGAGGAAGTCGCCGCCCTCGTCATCGACAATGGGTAAGCTGTCCCCCGAATTTCAACGGCGCCATCCCCTGCCGCTGTGGGGTTGCCGCCATGGCCTGCTCCCGCGCCCGCATCGACACGCAGCACACCCTCCACAGCAGTGGGCGAGGTACAACAGTGTGATGGACATGAGCTGACTATTTCCAGTTCGGGTATGTGCAAGGCCGGTTTCGCCGGTGACGATGCGCCCCGAGCTGTTTTCCGTGAGTACCTACCCCCACCCCGCCACGACCTATCCGGAATCGCCGTCATGCTGTGCGATGGCCGTGGCGTCGGTCGCATCGTGAACAGGCGCTGACAGACTCGCAGCTTCCATTGTCGGTCGCCCTCGCCATCATGGGTACGGTCACTCCTCCAACCTGCGCCTGATTCGCCGCTGACCTTCGGTGTAGTATCATGATTGGTATGGGACAGAAGGATTCCTATGTCGGCGACGAGGCACAGTCAAAGCGTGGTATTCTGACGCTGCGATACCCCATCGAGCACGGTGTAGTGACCAACTGGGACGACATGGAGAAGATCTGGCATCACACCTTTTACAACGAGTTGCGTGTTGCCCCCGAGGAGCACCCCGTCTTGCTCACCGAGGCTCCCATCAACCCCAAATCCAATCGTGAGAAGATGACGCAGATCGTCTTCGAGACGTTCAACGCCCCCGCCTTCTACGTCTCGATCCAGGCCGTGCTCTCCCTGTACGCCTCCGGTCGTACTACTGGTATTGTGCTCGACTCCGGTGACGGTGTCACCCACGTTGTCCCCATTTACGAGGGTTTCGCTCTGCCCCACGCCATCTCCCGTGTCGACATGGCTGGCCGTGACTTGACCGACTACCTGATGAAGATCTTGGCTGAGCGCGGTTACACCTTCTCCACCACGGCCGAGCGTGAAATCGTCCGCGATATCAAGGAGAAGCTTTGCTACGTCGCTTTGGACTTCGAGCAGGAGATTCAGACTGCCAGCCAGAGCTCCAGCTTGGAGAAGTCCTACGAGCTCCCCGACGGTCAGGTCATCACCATTGGCAATGAGCGTTTCCGTGCCCCTGAGGCTCTCTTCCAGCCTTCCGTCTTGGGTCTTGAGAGCGGTGGTATCCACGTCACCACTTTCAACTCCATCATGAAGTGCGATGTCGACGTCAGGAAAGACCTCTACGGCAACATCGTCATGGTACGTACCCCGTCAATGAGCGCGAGATTTTTTGGCTAACAAGTACAGTCTGGTGGAACCACCATGTACCCCGGTATCTCCGACCGTATGCAGAAGGAAATCACCGCCCTCGCCCCGTCGTCCATGAAGGTCAAGATCATTGCTCCTCCCGAGCGCAAGTACTCTGTCTGGATCGGTGGCTCCATTCTGGCTTCGCTCTCCACCTTCCAGCAAATGTGGATCTCGAAGCAGGAGTACGACGAGAGTGGTCCTTCCATCGTCCACCGCAAGTGCTTCTAAGGTACGACGGATTGCATTGCCACAACTATGCAGCTGCTGACATTGGCTGCAGCGGATTTCTGCGTAGGATTGAAGTGATGGCAAGCCTAGTAACGGAGGCATCATGTTGGGCGCTCTGTTATTCCGGGGTATGAACTGGCGGTGGTCACCAAAACGGAAAGGCGTGCAAGCGATTGGGTGATTCCCTTCTGGATGAGCTTGGGCTCATCGTGGAGATGTGGGGAATCTCAAGATTGTAGCTTAGAAACTGATATTTTCACATCCTCTACGACTCATTGAATATCTACTCTCCGCGCCCTCCTTGTGCTGTGGTATCTTTTGAACCCAAACCAACCTGAACTCCAAGCGCTCTCGAACGGTATATCACACTGTGGATCGTGGACCCTCTCTTTCCATTGTTGGTTGGTTTGTAGGTCACTTTTGCTCTTATAAAACCTCTTCGCAATTACAGGACTCCCAACACTAACCCTATCAGCTCACTGAACTCCGCCCTCCCACTCATCCTCTTGTCTAACCCCGTTCCGAACACAACCATCCTGTTCTCCCTCGCATCTCTCGTCTTGATCGCACTCGCTATTTGTGTAGCTAGTGTCTGGCCCAGTGTATCAAGCTCAGGGATCGTGCCGCCTAGAATTGTAGTCGCCGTAAGCTGGTGGTTTGGAAGCAGGTCTGAGGGCGGATCATCCTCGTCGCGGTCGAGGTGGTTTGAGGTTGCGGAGGTATCGGTTGCGGAGATATTGAGGGGGACGTGGACCTGGAGCCATCCGTTAGTCAATGAATCGACTTGGCGGGTTGGATTGGGGAGAACGTGGGAAGATGTACCCAGTGTGCTAGCCTCCCGTTTTGCGTCACAGTGACGAGGATCTTGTCCGCAAAGGATGTTGTGCTTGCCGTAGTCTCGATGTTGTTGATGAGGGCGCGGGCGGTGCGTGTACTCGCTGGGAAAGGCGTGGGGACAGTTTCGTAGTCTTTCGTCGAGGCCATGATTTGGGGAAGTGGCAGGGACTTGCGCAGACTCTCACAGCAGTCGTGAAGATCTATGCCAGGCGCATCCGAAGCTCCATTTCTCGCACATTTGCATTGATCCGAGCCCACTATTCTGCCGCCCCTCACCGCTTTCTAGCATCGGGGAAATCTCAACCGAACCTCCGATCCCCGCCAAAATTTCTAAACTGCGGCCGCAGCATCATAATAATAATAATACTCAAGCTTCAAGCTTCAAGCTTTCCAGCACCGTCACAATGCCACCGAAATTTGTGCCCAGGCAGCGGAAGCACAAAGTCCTTGCGCGACTGAAGAAAAATGGTGGCGGCGGAGACCGGGGAGGAGGGCAGGAGGAAACGGTTGACGCGAATGCGGCAGAGATCCTTCCCGCCGAGCAGAAAGACCGCAATGAGCGCAAACGAAAGATGAAGGAGGAATTGGTGAGCGAGCAGAAGGGAAAGATGAGCGGCAAGAAGAAGAAGAGGCTGGATAAATATATTGTACGTCTTTCCACCGCTCACTCTCTACTCACTCCTCACATCTCACCTCTGCTCGATTGTTACTTGGGATCAGAGGCAACATGCTGATTGTGCGGATTGATGTAGGAAACCAAACTCAAGAAGGAAGAAAACCTCGAATTGCTCAAGAAATTGGCATTGCAGAAAGTCGATACGAGTCTTTTCCGGAGCTCGACGAAGCTGGGACGCGGAGGGGATACGAAGAAGGAGAAGCTGAGGCGGGCGTTGGCGGAGAGGAGGGCTGGTGTGGATGTTGAAGCGAATGAGGAGGTGCTGCTAGAGAGGAGGGAGGTCCAGGAGTATAAAGCTCCGGAGAAAGTACAGGTGCGAGAAGTTGCGGAACCTGTCGTCGAGCCTACGAGTGCGCCCACACCGTCGAATTCGAAACCGCGAAAACGAGTTCGATCACCATCAGAGGAGCGAGAGGATACATCTATAGCGGAAGAAGCGGTAACTGGTCCAACCAAGTCATTCCAGGGCGCTGGACTTTTTGGGGGTGGTCTGAAGAGACCCTTGGAGCTTGACGAGGAGGGAAAGCCGATTATACAGACGAGGAAGAGGCGAAAGGGGACTAAGAAACCTATTATGGTGGAAGAAGAGATCGAGTGGGAGGGTTTTGGCTCCAGTGGGGAAGAGGAGAAGTCGGGCGAAGAAGATTCCGAAGATTCGGATGCATCTGCAAGCGTAGAAACAGGCTCTGACGAATCCGATGAAGGGTCCGAGGAAGATGATGAGGATTCAGAATCAGGGTCGGACGACTCTGCAGAAGCATCCGAGGAAGACAGTGATAGTGAGACAAGTGTCGAGGGAGACGGAAGGACCGTAAGGAAAGAGCGAGCGTCAGCTTTCAAAGCATGGGCGACACAGCAGAGGAACGAGGCGGTAGGATTCGTGCCTACGAATAATCTCACCTACGCGATACCAGCGAAACCAGCGAACTTCACACCACGCGCACCCGAACAGGATCCCTTGCCCGCAGAGCTCGTAACATATACAGCCACCGACGCTACAAGAAAAGCGTACAGTGTCGCCGTCGAGCGAAGCCCCGAGATACAGGAATCCAGGGCACAGCTCCCCGTAGTCGCTGAAGAGCAGAAGATCATGGAAGCCATACACAACAATGACGTCGTGGTTGTATGGGGAGCTACCGGTAGTGGAAAAACGACTCAAGTGCCGCAGTTCTTGTACGAGGCAGGATATGGTGCTCCTAAAGGACCGACACCGGGCATGATTGGCGTCACGCAACCGCGACGAGTTGCCGCTGTCAGCATGTCGAAGCGTGTTGGAGATGAGTTGGGGAGCGACAAGGACAAAGTTGCATATCAGATCCGATTTGATGCTTCCACGAGTGCGAAGACAGCGATCAAGTTCATGACGGACGGTGTATTATTGCGTGAGATTTCGCAAGATTTTGTGCTCACGAAGTACTCTGCCATCGTCATCGACGAAGCCCACGAACGAAGCGTCAACACGGACATCTTGATCGGCATGCTCAGCAGGATTGTGGATCTTCGCGCTGAAATGGCCAAGAAAGATTCGAAAGCCACGCCATTGAAGCTAGTTATCATGTCTGCCACTTTGAGGATATCAGATTTTACCGACAACAAGCGTCTATTCCGCCAAGGCCCACCACCGTTATTGAAGGCTGAAGGACGACAGTACACAGTCACGAACCACTTTGCGCGCCGGACTCAGCGAGACTATGTCGAAGAGATGTATAAGAAAGTGTGCAGAGGACATAAAAAACTGCCTCGAGGAGGCATGTTGGTCTTCCTCACCGGTCAGAACGAGATCGCGTATCTGGCGAAGAAACTGAAAGAGACGTTTATTTCTACCCAAGGACACGATGTGAAGGCGGGCAAAATACAGATTTCCCCATCAGAAGCACCCCTCGAAGCCGAAGATATCGAGCTCAGCGAAAAGACTCGGGATGACCAAGACGACGACGGCTCAGACTCCGATGGCTCGGTCATCATGGGTGCGGACAACGAGGACGATGAAGAGTTCAATATTGGAGAAGACGACAGTGAAGAGAAGGACATGAAAGTTCACGTGCTCCCCCTCTACTCCCAACTGCCTACAAATCAGCAACTACGCATTTTTGAACCCCCGCCACAAGGATCACGCCTCATTGTCCTCGCAACAAATGTGGCAGAGACCAGTATTACCATCCCAGGCGTTCGGTATGTGTTCGACTGCGGACGAGCCAAAGAAAAGAAGTACGATCTCATCACCGGCGTCCAGAGCTTTGAGATTGGTTGGATCAGCAAAGCCAGTGCGAATCAGCGTACTGGTCGTGCTGGTCGTACGGGCCCTGGGCACTGCTATCGTCTCTATTCTTCAGCAGTGTTCGAGCGAGACTTCGAGGAGTATGCGGCTCCTGAGATTATGCGAACACCACTTGAGGGTGTTGTGCTGCAGCTCAAGAGTATGAGAGCTCCAGTAGTCAGCTTCCCCTTCCCAACACCTCCGGATCGAACAAATCTGCAAAAGGCAGAGAATCTACTCTCGTACATCGGCGCATTCTCGATAGAAGGGAAGGTAACGAAGCTTGGCCATGAGCTCTCACTGTATCCGCTCAACCCACGCTTTGCTCGAATGTTGGTAATGGGTATCGCTCAAAACTTGGCAGCAGAGACCATCGCAATGGTCGCTGCACTGTCAGTACCCGAGCTAATCGTCCCCGAGAGCAAGTTGGGGCTCCGTGAGCCTCCTCCACCTGCAGCAGATGCTATCCGCACCGAGCGGGACAACGAAGAAGCCGAGGAACGCACACGGCTCAGGAAGGCTTACAACGCTGCCCAAGCCAAGCTCTCGATCAACGCAAACAAGAGCGATTGCATCAAGCTCAACAACGCTGTGTGCGCTTACGCCCACGAGTCCAACTCTCAAGCATTCTGTGAGGACATGTTTCTCAATCCCAAAGCGATGAACGAAGCAACCCAGCTACGCCAACAGCTTACATCCATCGTTCACGCACACAGGCCGACCGTAATCGGCGCTTACAATGCCAAACTTCCTGCTCCGTCAGCGAACGCTGTGAGCCTTCTCATGCAGATATGTGCAGCTGGCTTCATCGACCAAGTCGCTATGCGTGCCGACCTTGCGCCGAATCCACCTGATCTCCCACGCAAGCCAAAGACGGCAATCGACGTCCCCTACATCACACTGTTCCCCTCTCAAATCGGAAGATCGAAAACTGGAGATCCGAACGAGCAGTACGTCTATTTACACCCTACCTCAATCTTGAACCGCACACCACCGGCTGCGATGCCCGGGTATATCATCTACTCGCATCTCCAACGGGCTGCTCCTTCTACTGCCGATGCAGTTCGAACACCGAAGACGCGCATGCATCCTCTCACACCTATCACAAGACCGCAACTCATCAACATTGCTCTTGGAACACCGCTGCTGCAAGTTTCAAAACCGAAGGGCAAGATTGTCGCGTTGGAGAGGGATAGTGCGAAGGAGGAGAGGAGGGAGTGTGAGGTTGAACTTTCGCTTCTTGGGGAGAAGGGTGGGCAGGGGTGGGGGTTGGGTGTTAGGAAGGTGGTGCAAAAGAAGGATAAGGAAACAAAGATTTGGGGGATCGAGAGGATCTTGGGATGATGATGCAGAGATCCGGTGGAGAAATGATGAAGGTTTGATACCCAATGTTCGAAATTCGAATGCAAGGCTTAGGTGCAGACACTTTACATTACACACAATCAACGTCCGAGTCGAAGAACCACAGCACACCAGGCACGTCATTTCTGACCACACCGGTTTCCTGACGCCATCTCTTCTCGCTATCCTCTCACTACACAGCCTACACCAACTCAGCGCGCTCCCCACCCCCATATTTTCGATAAAAACTCCTCCACCCATCTCACTAACAGTCCTTCCCTCCATCTCTGCAGCGCCATAATGTCCAGCGTAGGCACTATACTCCGGCGGCCCTTCATTCCCAAGCGTCTGCATATATCCTGGCGACACGAACCCACCTCCCCTCATTTGCTGCTCACTCAACTCATGGTGCTTCGCCATCTTCCTTCTCTTCCTTCGTCGTGCGCAGATGAAAGATAATGACCGGAAAGGAATGCAACTAGGAACTAGTACTAAGGAAAGGGTTGATAGGGACATGAATTACATTGCATTGATTCAACTAGCATCGCTACCATTCGTGGATAAGTACCCACACTGACTTTGGCCGGTCGCGCGAGCGTGGTTATCGGGAGAACATTCCACCACTATTCCACTCAAAGACCTAAACATCCAAACTTCGTATCTCCTGAATGCCTTGTTAGATCATGCCGGACTTGAACCTCTTCATCACTCCTTTGTGATGGCTGTCTCCGTTTGCACCTTCTCGCTCGTCATGACATCAATAGCATGCTCTTCCTCAATACTCTTCCGCGCGCTTGCATCCACAGATACGCCGACACAGCGGTACGACGTAAACTTCCTCGGAGAAAGCCTCGCCTCGAACATCTCGTCAATCTCTTCCAGTGTCCGGTTCTTGACCTCGGGTAGGAAGAAAAACACCCACAAAGCTGCGATCACGCATGACGGTGCCCAGATGAAGCCGTATTTCGGACCCCATCCAAGGGCTTGAGGATTGATGAAGTATGGCGCCGTGAAAGTGGTGAGCCAGGCACCGACGAAGCCTACGGCCGCAGCGAAACCGAAGGTATGGGAGCGTAGGCGTTGCGAGGGAATTTCGCCGCCAGCGAGCCATGCGTAAGGCGCAATCATGCCATTGTAACTGAACATGTAGATGCATGATAGGGCAACAATCACGGTGCCGGTACTCTTTGTGCCGGGTTGCTTCATGTAAACGATTGCGATGATCAGTTGAAGGAGACCGCAGAGGAGAAGACCGGTCATGAGGAGGATACGTCGGCGGCCAAACTTGATGATGATCAAAGAATTGGCGATGATGGCAAGAATTCCGATCGTGCTGAGGACATTGCTCATAGCGAACGGGTTTTTTACGTTCGCCATGGTGAGGAAGTAGGCTTTGTATGCTGCCGATTGGTCAGTCCATATGTCTGTTGCATTAAAAGGAACGTCATACCGATGATGAACATGGATCCCGAAGCAGCTTGAAGCGTGACCGCACATACGGCGAGTATTGTTCGTCGTCGATCGACCTTGTTCCTGAACATGTCGACCCATGCGACTCCAGAGCTTAGCTCTTTCTCCTTGTCAATTGCAGCTTTGATCTCGGCAGCTTCTGCCTGGTAGTCGAATCCCTTGGGCCTCAACCATTCCAATGCTTTCCTTCCCTCCTCCTGTCGCCCTTGGAGAATCAACCAACGCGGCGACTCTGGGATGAAGAACATTGAGATTGTCAGGAACAATGGCACAACGTAGATTAGTCCGAGAGGGATGAGATAGGCGGATTTGTCTGGTCGCTTCGATGTGGCCCAATCGACGATCGTGCCGATCAGTGTGCCCTATTTATCGTAAGTTGGTTGTGACCCTCTGACGCGTATCTGATGTACTTGCAAACGAAGTGAAGAGTTGGAATACGGTCAGGAACCAACCACGGTACTTGGCTGTACTACTCTCCTGGATGTAGAGCTGAGAAAAGGTCATAAAAAATCCGTTCGCTAAACCTATGACCAGACGTCCGATATACAAAGCAATGATGTTTTCGGTGGCCATCATTACAATGTTGGCAATGCAGCAGGTAACGCAAGCAACTACAAGACATGCTTTACGGCCAAGCTTATTGGCCACCATGCCTGCAGTACCAGCACTGATGAATGCACCCAGAGTCATGAGGGATGAGATCAATTGTTGTCGCTCGGTAGCTATATTCCATCCAGTTGGCGATATTTTGGTCGGAACTCGTTGGCCGTAGATCTGAACATTGCCTCAGTATTCGATACACGTACCGAAACGTGCAGATTGCGATGTACCTTGAGAAACCCGACCATGGCCTGGAGCCCACCAATCATGCCGAAATCAATCCCGTACTGGAACGGACTCAGCGTCATGATGCCGCAAGCCACGAAGAGCCGGATGTGCGAGCGCCATGAGTACTCCTGGACTGACATTTTGTCGAGATGGAGCGGTGACGGGATTCCCAGGCTCGTACCCACCAAATTGTTCCGCGACCTGGTGCTCTTATAGATGGCGGGGGACAGTGCCTAGACTTTTGGAATTGCGGCAGGATTTACCCACGAGGCATCTGCCGAATGGCCTGCCAAGTGGCGGGTTGTGAACAGAGCGGGGATCCCCGCAGCCAATCCATCCAGAGATGCAGCAACTTGGCAATCTATACGATTTGGATGTGGGGACTTTGTACTCTCTCGAGGTGTGAGGACGAAGGGATATGTTTTGCTGTCCCATGTTGTGTATGCGGCACTATCGCAAGCTGTTCAACCGGCTGGGATTCGCAGATGAACCCCGAAAAGGATGCATCTGTTCATCCACAAACAGCCCCTACCTCCGAGGTCGTCGGTGCAGCATGTTTAAACAGATGGAAGTTCTGTCTTTGCGTGATTGGTTCTTGCCCAGGTATATCCGGATTTGGTGATTTGTGAATCTGGAGTGGAGGAAATCCGGGGTAGTAAGCGACATATGACACGAGTCAGGTGGGTGTCGGCCTTGGAAGCGCTTTCAGCCTAGCCTCGAGAAGCTTGGTCGGTCCCAACTCAGACGACATGACATTCAACAAACACGTCGGCCACGACACAGTCACCACGTCACGGTTCCAAGAGCACGGAAAGGCACCTACAGGCTCGGAACGTTTCGCGTGGTTTGAGAATGGGCGGTTGGAAAGAAGGAAGACTGAGCGAAACCTTCATGAAGCACGAGAAGAGGTGGCAGACGTGTACGGAAGCAGTTGTGATAGAACCAGAGTGAAAATCAGGAAAAACGACAATCGGTTGAAACTACAGGAGCCGTATGGGTACGGTTGTTGGAATTGAGGAATCGAAGGTGTGCGGGTTTGAGTGCGTGCGTGCATGTGGGAGCGGCCAGAGAGAAAGAGAAGCTCACTCCTTGGTTGCTTGATCGCATTCCTTGTAGCCGTCACATGTCATTGCAGAATCAGGACATACATGTGAGAGCAAACTGTAATATTCCAGCATAAAACGTTGGGTTGACCTGCGAAATTCGCGACCGGCTGCGCTTGACCATACCGCTGACGTCAGGACCGTCATTCACCCCAGCCCACCTATTGAAAAAAGCAGAACAATAAGAACGCAGCTGTAGATAGGCTACGCTATTGTGCTCATTGAAAAAACCGCCCAACGGCCGCTGAGAAAACGTTTACGGATGGGGCATAATAGCACGAGATGTGACGAGAACGGTAGCCTCACGCCGTCACTGGAGTCACTACCTGCGACAGGCGAATTAGAGCGTGCGCTGCGATGAACCAGGTATTTGGGACACAAAAGAGAGCCTCAAGTCAGAGCTGCGAGTGCTCAGTCCAACTGCAAACGATAGGTTGTGGCTAGCGCTTGGACTCGTTGAGAGGCAGATATAAATATCGCCGCCCACCCCGCCCACAGTTTGACTCCAACCCACTCTTCTCAAGCAATCTTCTCGGCTATCATTCCCAAAGTCCAAATTCACAACTTCTGCACATTTGCACCAACATACCTTCTACTCTCGACGACTACTTGCTATCACGACCAACAGTCCATCCCCCCCCCCCACCTCACACACCTGGTCAGTCACAACCGTTGGCTATATACCCTACTCTACTCAACATATATTCTTACAACCCTTCACTTTCCACCAACAACATGTCTGCCGTTTCCACCATCACCGTCAAGGTCATGGATGTCCCCGTCCGCGGCTCCCGTCTCATTGACGCCGACGTCAACAAGACCATTTTCTTCAAGAAGCTGGTCGTAATTGGTGAGCCCGGAGCTGGCATGAAAGTCCTCAGCCAGGACTTGAAGGATGTTGGCATGAAGGTCTACGATGAAGCCGAGGTTCTCAAGAACCATGAGCACGACCTCGACCACGTCTCTATGGAATACTGTGCTTCTCTGGCTACCAACTGACCTACCCTTGGCCAGAAAGTCGACAAGTTGGTCATCAAGGCCCTCCGCGCGTTGGCTTTCGCCCTTTTTATGGCCGCGCGCTACATTATGGAGACTGCAGAGAAACCTGAGTACAAAGAACTCGTTGTCACTGCCGCCCCAGTCATGGTCGCTCCAGCCGTCCCTCCGCGCCGAGACTCCCGATCGGCCCTCGGTGGCCATTCAGTCCAGAACGGCACCCAGAACCGCCATGGCCGTCAGAACGGCAACAACAACAAGAACTGGGGCCGCAACAAGAACGGTGGTCAGAAGAAAGAGGCCTCTTCCCAGAAGTCCAAGGTCTCCGTTGATGACAATGGCCTGTCCTTTGTCTTCATCCTTCTCTCCCCTTTCCCCATTCTCTCGTACCACGGCATCGGCAGCGAGATGCTGTCCAGCAGCGATGACGAGTCGTCTAGTAAAGTATCTGTCGGCCGTTACACCTCCTTGGCTAAGCGGTCCATCAAGATGATGATGGAAAACGCCAGTGTCAATCATGCGGCGTTGAAGAAGAAGTCGAAACATCTACAGCTCACGGTCAAGAGTCCAAACGACGAATACTACATATATTATGCTCTGGTATGCTCAGATAAGGGCCTTCCGTCAGCTCGTCCTGAAAGAAGATGTCTCCAAGGCGCTAAACGGTCGAGCCATCGAGCGCTTTCTATTCACAATTGTGGATAAGCTGAGGCCGGTAGGCACTAACGTCCTTTGCAAGCGTACTCTTCAGGACAGGCTTGCACGCATAGTTTCAGTATCGATTTTCTACTATCCAGACTTTCACCTGAATGCTCATGACAGATCCCGTATCAGGAGTGTGGTTAAAACACTCCAAACTCGAAGGCAAGGTAAGCAGCAAGGCTAAGGTAGACAAGAAATAGATAGGGACGTTTATTATTAATAAAGCCATCAAGGCGACGTACTAGGATACTCTTAATCATGGCGTTGGTAATTAGGATTATACATTGGCTAAGATTCAGAGCGTCGTACTTCTAGCTATTTTAGCTTGCTGAGCTAGTGATAGTATGTACCTTCTCCTCCTACTTCTTTTTCTTGCTAACATAGAATCCAGTTACTAAAGGCTCTCGCGACCGCCACTAGCTACCCTATCTTTACTTCCAAGATGTCACGCTGAAGCTGGTCGGTGGTGGCTGTCAGGCGCTGAGAGCTGGCTAGGCCTGAGGAGCGAGAGCTTGATGAACATGTAGAGCGTATGCGCCGTCACCCGCTGCGTGAATAGGCGTTGGAAACATCGTCCGGATCGGGTAGATAGAAGCACGAGGAGAATGAAATAGGCGTAGAAGATGGCTCGTTCCACAAGAGGGATTGTCTTCAAAAAACTGTACTGTAAGATAGAGGCAGCAATTTCACACTAAGCAATACAACGTGCTCATTACAGCTCTGAACCAGTTAAGCTTCACACAATAGTTCCATATTGATTCGCTACACCCAATGCCTTTTCATGTTGTGTTTTTCCATACTTCCACATGAAGGGCCAAGCACAACAACTGCCCCTCTCGTTCGCGCAAGGTTTCGCATTCGTTGTTCACATGTTATTAAAGCGCCTATTAATCGCTAGGTACGCGGCCGCCTAACTTCGGGACTACTATGTACATCAAACGCAAATCGTAAAATGACGACGGATTGTATGCGGCTGTTCTGCGGCATTAACAAACTTTGTCTGTGCGAATATTTGCACATTGATATTTGCTTTCGGTGTTTTGTTTTTGGGTTATGCCGCTGCATTTGGTAGGGCGTTTTATATATGCAGTTCCGACTGACCAGTGCGACTGCCGAGAATTCGGAGTTGATGGTTAGACAGCTTTTCGAACGACCGATATGTACTTTACGCACGGTCGCAGTGCCTTGGTGGAGACGGTCATGTCGAATCTGGATGAATGCGAGCAAATTTCCCAAAAGAGCAAGTCCATGAGACAAATTATCGAATATACCTAGCACTTATCAGCACCAATGTCTTGTCCGGAGTCCGGGTCAATGGGAGGCCATCGTCGCAAAATTGGCGAGACGCCGTGATGTTCTCTGCGATCGAAAATGATCTCCATACAACCACCACTATAGCTATATTCTCCGGCGGAGCATCCATTGCGTGTACATAGTATGGTGCAGTCGCACACAAAATAAAAGCCAATCGATCACTCTGGTCTCACGATTGTGGAGCGCTTCTGCCGCTCGTTGCCGCTGTGCGAACGAAAAAGAATACCAGGCGCGCGATTTCGATTCGCGATACAGATCTTACTTTACCTTGGCTTGCCTATCTGGAGCGCAATATAGGTACCGATGCATCGATAATCTTCATGTAGGCACTTTAACCGGAAGTTAACAGGCTAAGTTGGTTGGACAAGAAGGCGTCATGAGATGGAGGGCGGTCGATGCGTGCATGCATACAGTACGATTGTGCGTCTTGCAGCTGCGGCAAGGCAACCCATGAGGGCGAGAGCCGCAAGCGCCGAACCAATTTTGACCAACCGAAGATGCAGTCTTTCAGCACAACTCAAAGTAAAATTCCGCGACAGTCGGATAGTCTGTTATCTCAGTGGCGCTTAGGCGCAGCAACGGAGGGTTATGTCGGTGTTGAACGCGAGGGGTGGAAGCCGGTCTGGTCTGGCGAAGTGCAGCCAAGCCCCCTGCATTAGATCATGTGCGAAAAGGCGCTCCAGTCTGCTCTTTTCCAACGGTACCGTACCCGCCGGCAGTGGGGTGGGAGAGGGTATCTGGCCCTATGAAACTTCTTCTGCTACCCGTGCAGCCTGCACATGTGACCAAAATAGCTCTTTACCCTTCTCAACGGAATGTTGGACTTCTGTCTTGGGAAGCCTGCAGCCGGTTGCGGGGGTCAATTGGTGGTACAGATTCGTTTCGGTGGACGGGTTGCATACACTGACGTGTGGGCAGGCAAATGCAACCTGGGCACAGGACTTTTGAGACGTCCGTAAGGGTCAGGGTCAGCGACGGCTCGAAGCAGGTGGTGGGGAGGGAGTGAAGAGACAGATACCGGTGTCTTGCTATAGATACTGCGCTAACATGTGGTTTTTGTACAGAGGCCGTAAAACTTGAAGACGGAATGTCGCGACGTGAAAAAAGAGACGCTATCGTACATTTGAGAAGATGCGCAAGATGGGAGGACAAAAGAGCGAGGGAGACACTGCAGAAGACAGTATCCTCGAAAGTCGTCAAATGAGGATAAGACATTAAGTATGTGCTCGTCACATCTCAAGTTCGTGGGTCGCAGTGAATGCAGTCCAAAGAAATTGTGAGGCGAAAGGAAACTTTTAAGGAACGAAAATCATGTCAACGAAATGAAAACACTGGAAAGGAAACGAGAGCAAGGCAGGCAGCTGCTCATGGAATGCATGCAACGCGAAAAGAGCAGAGCATACCCCCCCGTAAGATCCAAGAGTGGTATCATGATAATAGTCGTCATGACTGCGTGAGAGAAAGTCGACCAAACGCTTTCAAAAGACAGATACCGCCGTTCGTGCTTTTGTTACGAAAGGAAACGCCTCGAGTGCTTCGTACTTTTTAGATGCCGACCGTGTCTTTAAACGAGTGTGGTGTCGTGGTCCGGGGCTGCGAGTCTTCGACTCCTTCCATCCTGATGTCTCTATCCCTCGTTTCTGACGACAGCGGTGCGGATATGGGGGTGAAGGATGAGTAGGGTTGGCTTCGGTGTGTGTCGCCGGTCGCCGAGCCGTAGGCTAGGGGTGATTCGGTGTCGCTGGGTGCCCGCTGTGGCTTCTCCAGTTCCAATGGCGTGGGCTTGCCGCGCTTCTTCTTGCCCGAGGAGGACAGCTCCATGGCCTGGTCCAGCTGCGTGGGCTGGGGCGTCATGGCGCCGCCGTACGGGGTCGGCGCCGCGTGAGGGGGCGTCTGGGTAAGTGGGCGCATGTCTCCCTGGCCGGGCGGCGGCTCCGCCGTGGTGATGGACGTCCGCGCCTTTCTCGGTGGGGGGTACACTTCGCCCCGGGCGGCTGCCTCCTGCGCCCTTTGCTGGGCCTCTGCCTTGGTCGGGCGGCCGCGCTTCTTCTTGTTCGCGGGCTCGCCTACCGGCGACATGGCAGCGGCATAGGCGGGTCCTCCGCTCACGAATTCTCCAGGGTACGGGTGCGGCGGGCGCGGTTGGAGCAGACGGCCAATTGGCGTCGACGTCGACGTCTCAGGCTGGTGCGGGCGCTTCTTGGGGACGTCGGCGCCGGGGTACATGATAGGAGGAGGCAGCGGAGCGGGCGGGCGCCTGTAGTCTGTCGTCGAGTACGTCGCGGCTATGTCCCCGTAGGCCGTCTGGCACGATCGCAGCGAGCGGCCTGTCCATTGTCAGCATGATGAAGCGCATGGGGTCGAAGCTTGCACATGTGGACGTTTCCATCCACGCCCGTCACGTTCGTCGGGCTCGTGGGGTATGGGGGCGCGGGAGGGCCTACCGTGCGGCAACGCCATGTCGTTCCACCGGGGCTGCTGGATGTTGGAGTCGCGAATGAGATTGTACAGCACATGGGACGGGATGGGGGCAGCCTTCAAGATTTCGGCGAGCAGATATACCTTCTACGGCGAGCAATCAGCGACCAGGAAGGGACTACACACCACGCCATCGCCTTGCGGGCGGCAGGCAAGTGCGGCACATACCTCGTGCTCTGCCCATGCTGGTTCGCGGGCAGGCTCCATGTCGTGTCTCTCTATAGAAACCGGAGGGAAGAGGTCAACAAAATACTCGCGGCGACTACTTGCGAAGGAATGCAGCCAGACAAATGGAGCAACGAGCGATAGCGATCACCAGGCCGTACAGTAGCTGCAGAGGCGCGCGGTAAGAGAGGCGTGCTGTCAATCCGCCGGCGCTCGAGCTGCTGCGTACTGTTGGAGGAACAATAACGAGAGTAAGAAGAACAGATGCGAAACGAGAGTGACGAAACAGAAAAATTCATCAAGAAGGAGACCTCATGCCACGAGGCAGAGCGTGTCAAGAGTGAACCATGAGGCTGGTCGCAGGAAGAGGACGAAGAGACGGCAACACTGATGAAATTAGGGACGCACCGGGACGCGAGTTTAGAGTGCATTAGCAGCAGTATCGAGATGACATGCAGGACACAATTTGGTCCGCGAGAAACACCATGGCCTCTTCCGCGGGGACGCCCAACGTGCTGCCATGTCCCTTTGTCCCTTTTCAGCTGCTGCGGCCATGGCCCATCAGCGCCGCAGAAACATCTTGCCCGCTGTGGTAGGCTGCCGGTACCTGTGGACTGCCTCCTACCTCGATGTACCGGGTAGGCTTCTTGCGCAACGAACATCCTGGGACCAATCGCTAACGACAGCCGTCCCCGGTATCATTGCTAGGGGCATGAGGGGCATGGAGCATGCCTGATACACAGCGCACACACGTACGCCCGCTCTTTTGGCTCTGGTTTACTTTGATAGCGGCGGCGTGGAGGGCGACCTGCAGCTGCGCAGCGCACTGCGTACTGCGCCGTTCAGGCGGTCGGCCAGTCGAGCAGTCGAGCGGTCGGGCAGTCCGTCCGGACGCCGTGCGTGTGCGTGTGCGTGTGTGTGCCAGTGCGAATGCGAAGGGGCCACCGCAACGGGGAGGGAGCGGATGACGGCTGGCCCCGTGCGGCGGTTCTGTTCGCAGACGCCAGCCGTTGTCCGCAGGTGTTGGATGGATGTAACCAGAGAGATCGAGTGTCGACGAGACGAGACGAGCGACAACGCTGCATCGCCGTTCCTTATATATACAGAGTACATAAAGAGCACATTGTCCTAGCTCAAGGCTTGCCACGTAGCACCAATGGGCATTTTGCGCGAGGAGGAGGAGGAGGTGTATATCCCACTGCATCCCACGTCGAGCGCTGCGTGTAATGCCGTGCCCCTGATATCGATCTTGACGACGACATAGCAGACACATCCAACTCTCACGTTGCCGCGCACCTTCGGCAACCGATGTTTGCTCTCTTCTCTCTTGCGCGTCGCACATGGCTTAGTTGCTCTATTGTTGCGCACCGTCGTTCGAGGTAGACTAGCGGCCAAGCCCGGCGCCCGCAAAGAGGCCGGAGCGGTTTGAGACACCGGCGGCGGCTTTCATTGGCCAACCTTATTCTCGATAAGGCTGGCACCGCAACCTCATATTGTGTACCGGTACCTCACATTGGATGTCTTCTGCCGGCAAGAAAAGTGCACAGCGGGATTATGTGCCGCTCTGCTCTGCTCTGCTCTGCTCTGCTCTGCTTCGCGCGCCCGCTCCCGCATGCCACTGAGCACCGCACCGCCGCCAATCGCCGTGGATTGGCGGCGCAAAACCCGTCTTGCTGAATTCCGTGTGCATGGAGCTAATGTGGAAAAGGTTAAATCCTCCAGTATACGCTGCTTCAGTTGACGGCTCGTATCTATCTAAGCGGCTGGGTTTCCCACTCCGCCGTCAACTGATGAGATCTACGAGTTATCAACATCTCTCTTATACGTCGGGTCCGTCGCTATTCCCGCTAGCACCGATGCTAGCCCATAGTACCCATCAACTGCTCCCACAATCGTCAGTCTCGTATGGTGGTGAGGTGACATCTGTCCAAAACACCAGACGGGACGACAAAATCACAACAGAGAGCCGTTGCTGGATGCTTGCAGGAACCAGGTAGACGGTCTTCTGCAGGGGCCAATCGTCCACGTGGAAGTTTCTCTCGCCGTCGAATCATGTTCTTGTACGAGGCGATGTATCACAAAAGCATACGTTAAGACGCCACCTATCTGACCATTGCGTACCTCCGGCATCATCGAAGACGACCTGTCGCAACCTCGGTGCTTGCTGGACATGTGCCGGATTCATTGGTCTCATCTCTTCCTCGAGGTGAGAGGGACCCTGCACTCCAAATCTCCAAACAAGAGACGCTATGCAAAAATAAAATATCCACCAAACTCGAACGAGGCACGCGTGCAACTTGCTATTTGCTCCGGATCATCTATGAACCAGCGATGGAATACTCTTCATCGATCGGGGGCTATTTCTTGGAGTGTTCCTTGCACGGCCAAGACGATGTGCAGTACGTTTGCTGATGGACGCTTTGTGCACGTGTCAGCACAAACATCTGGATAAGCCGCCGGCCCTCCTCTCCTCCTCACGATTCGATTGCTTTTGACTTCTTCACGCTGCTCGTTCGATCCTCCCTGCTGATAGCTGTGCAGACGCGACCGCCAAGCATTTCTACGTGTCGGACCCCCGAACAGTGAAGGAACGCGCGTTGGGTCAAAGTGAAGGATGCAGATGAGTTTTCAAATAGCTCGAATGGGGTTTTGTACGTTGCTGAGGGCGAAAAGGGTAGTTGGCCAATGATCATGCAAGCTTTTCCTGTTGCCGATGTTGATTCCAAGTGGCGGGCCGGGTGCTGCCCAGAATTTCCCCAGGCGTTAGCCGAAGAGAAAGCGGCCGTCTCAGCACCTCCGCAATCACAACCACGCCCGTTATATGCAGAGTACAGGCGTAGCCTCAACGATTGGCACGCGGAAGCACATCGCCCACGAGTTCTACCGTAGAGGCGACCCCTGGCCGTTCACGATCCTACCCGCACCCGAACTATTCCATCTCCGATCGCGCCGACTCCCCGGAAGGCCTGGTACCTCTATGTCGAAGGCAGACCCCACGCAGTACTTGCATCGACGTGCTCTTCGTACCCTCTCAAGCACCTTACCTGGGCGACCGTGCTCAACGGAGCGTATTCCTTAGCACGTCGAAGCTGTCGCGTCGCCAGAGCTACGACATCCGTCTCCGTCTGCACAGGCGCCAGCTGCACACCCGCGTGGCTGCTCTCCTAGGGGTTGTACGGCCCTCGATACACACAGCTGCTACCCTTCCAGTCGCGTGCTGTTGTAGTAGCCAGCCAAGCGGGCCATGGTCGTCACGTCAACGTAGAAGCAATCGGAACATCGCTTAGCGTCGTAAAGCTTTACGCTTCCGCCTTTTCAATCCCTCCGCCCGCGCCCGCGCCCAACTCCCAACACGCCCGTTGCGCGCACAAACTTCGACCATGTCGGACACGAGCTCTGAAAATGCGGGCGAGCTGGAACCTGAGTTGCGCGACATGAAGATAGAGGAAGGCGCAGACGTTATGGGGGAAAGTGAGGACAGCGATAATGTCCAGGTGAAGGTCGAACGCAACCCGAGCCGCACGCTCACGCCTATACAAATATCCCCACGGATCAAGTCTCGCCAAGAGTCTCAATCGCCGGTCAAGCAACTCCTCTCCTCCGCCTCCAGCCCCAGCTCAGACGCGCATGAGGAGATGCTTGGCGGCGAGATCACCCTGAAGATGGAGCCCGGGAAAGCGCCCAAACTGTCGCGCAAGGCCTCGCAAAAAGTGGTGTCGAGAGCGCCGCCGTTATATCTCGACCTGCCCGATTCTACCGAGGCTGCCAAAGCTACGTTCGTCGTCCTGCCCGAATGCACATATGCCAACAAGTCTCTGGGCACGACCGAGCATGCCTTCGAGTGCGACTGCTCCGACGAGTGGGGTAAGTCCACCAAAGCCGCCCTCAGCCCTCCGAAAATTTGCATCACCAGCTAACGTTGTGTACAGACCCCGTCGAAAAGAGGAACAATGCCTGCGGTGATGATTCAGACTGCATCAATCGTGCGACGAAAATGGAATGCGTCGGCGATTGTGGCTGCGGTCGCGACTGTCAGAACCAGCGCTTCACATGCAAGCAGTATGCCGATGTGACGGTCATCAAGACCGACAAGAAAGGCTTCGGACTGAGGGCAAACACCGATATGAAACCCGGAGACTTTGTGTTCGAATATATCGGCGAGGTCATCGATGAACGCACCTTCCGCCGCCGCATGCTGCAGTATGACCATGAAGGCATCAAACACTTCTACTTTATGTCGCTGACGAAGGGCGAATTCGTCGATGCGACAAAGAAGGGCAATCTCGGCCGTTTCTGCAATCATTCCTGCAATCCAAATTGCTTCGTCGACAAGTGGGTTGTTGGGGACAAGCTCCGAATGGGCATCTTTGCCGAGCGGAAAATCAGGGCGGGTGAGGAGCTCGTCTTCAATTACAATGTCGACCGGTATGGCGCAGACCCCCAACCTTGTTATTGCGGCGAACCCAACTGCACAGGGTTTATTGGCGGGAAGACGCAGTCCGACAATGCCACGAAGCTGTCACATGCCACCATCGAAGCGCTCGGTATCGATGATGGCGATGGCTGGGACACGGCTGTTGCGAAGAAGCCACGCAGGAAGAAGGTCAGCGAAGACGACGAGGAGTATGTCAATGATCTTCAGCCCAAATCGCTTGATGAACACGCTGCTCCCAAGGTCATGGCGGCCTTGCGACAATGCACCGAAAAGTGGATTGCGGTCAAGCTGCTGTCCCGAATCCAAGACAGTAGAGATGAGAAGGTCGGCCATCAAGTAATTCGCATGCATGGTTACGAAATTCTTAGGCAAACCATCACAATGTGGAGAGACGACCCCAACATCGTGCTTCAGATACTCGATATCCTCCACCGACTGCCCCGTATAACACGCAACAAGATCCAGGACTCCAAGATTGAGGAAGTCGTGCAGAAGCTGAAGGATGACTGCGACGATGAACGCGTCATCGAGTCTGTCAATGAGCTACTGGAGGCCTGGAGCAAGTTGGAGATGGGCTATCGAATACCCAGGATGAAGAGGGATGGTAATGCCGGGACACCTGTACGTACCGTATACCAGTTTGAACGCCGTGAGCGTGGACGAGAGCGTTCAAGGTCACGGTCAAAGTCACCCGAGATTGGTATACCGTCAGGCGCGCCGTCCGCTCCTCGTGGGTTCAATGTTCCCAAAGGCCCCGCGGGCTTCGTTGCTGCGCCTCGACCTCCTCGACCGCAACCGCACTTCAGGCCTCTCCCTGCCGGTTGGTTCAAGGCCAAAGATAGCACTGGCAAGACGTACTACTACACCGAGGCTGGCACTACAACGTGGCATCGTCCGACAGCGCCGGCGCCGGCTCCTGCGTCGAAAGCCAAGTCGCATGCCCAGGTACTACAGGACATGATCACCAGCATCACTGCCAACTCTGCCCGCAGCGATGCAACATCGGCCTCTACCACCCCACAGGCGACAGACGATCTTGGCGAAAAGAAGCCCAAGAACGAGAAGTGGCGCGACTACCCTCAAGAGAAGCTGGAAAAGCTGTACGAGGGCAATGTAAGCAGGCAGTATCTTTCGCAATTGGTATTTCTAACTCTTGTAGATTGTCAAGCACGTATTGTCAGTCACATCCCGTTACAAAAAGGACTTTGAGAAGGACGACATCAAGAGGCTATCCAAGGAGGTTCGTATACATCGGGTGTCTCTGCGTACTTATGCTTACTGTAGGCTATCAGGTCGCCAAGAAGATCGTGCGAGGAGACTTCAAATCCGGTCGCGTCAAAGACCCCAATGCGCCCCTCAGCTCAAAGCACGAGAAGACGATCAAGGGAATCGTCAAGGATTTCATGGACAAGGCCGTGAAGAAGAAGCAAGAGCGGAGGAGGGGAAAAGCGGCGCGCAGCGACACCGGTGGTGCAGTCGACGGAAGGAGTCCCGACTCTCACTCTCCGCTCGCCGGAGCAAGAGCCGACGATTCTTCTCGGATGAGCGATGACGACGCATCACCGGCAGAATCGTCAACAGCGGATCTGAAACGGAAAAGAGAAGAAGACGGGGAGCCGAGTTCGCCCAAAAAGAGCAGGACCGATGTACCCTCGACGGCACCACCACCGCCGCCGCCTCCTCCTCCTCCCCCACCGCCGACCGATGATATACTAACCCCCATGGAGGATCAGGACGGACTGGGCGACGGCGTGAATGTCAATGGCAGAGTCAAGCTGCCCCAGGATCAGGTCACGATCGCGTGCCACCTCGCCACGCCGCCAACGAACGGTATCACGGACCACGAGGAGTATGGGGACGACAACGGTGGACACGAGCATTCGGTTGCTATGAGAGGTCCCGCTTAATGGGGGAGAGCAGAGGACTCATCATTCCGAGGTTCAGTTTATCGTCCCTGCTACTCTTTCTTTTGGCTCGCGGTAACTCCATTCTTGGGCATAATCGTGTTCTCCGATGGTGCGGATCGGGCGTTGGTGGTCTTTGTATGGCGTGCAAGAGCTCCATGGCTCTTTTCATCGTTTACCTTGCATATCCCACATTTATACGTTTGGACATTCAGGTTGAGGGTTCGGGGTGGTGTGGGCATTGTCCAGGAAAAGGTGGCGGAAAAACGGGAGAGCTGTACTTGTAATCTTTGCCTGGGTGAGATGGTCATTGCAAGCACGTAATTGCGCGAATTTTCCATGGCGCTGCCCGTCGGACAGGACGCGGTGAGTGCTGCCGGAGGGGTTTGGCGTCTGCAGCGTCTATCTATCTTGATGTTTGGGTTTGGCACACATTTCCGAGGGGCTAGGTAGGTGTGCGGACTGGCTCCAGCAGGGATAAGCGGGGATAACGTCGGTTTAGCCCCGCCGATGATGCCCACTTCCGAAGGGCAGCTTGTTATCGATAGCGAGGGCGCATAAAGACTAGAGCCCTCATAAGCTCTGCGCTTCTCGCTCTTTGCTCCTTGCTTCTTGTTTTTGGTTCATACTCTTGCCTCTTGCCTCTTGCCTCTTTCCCCTTGATTCGTGCCATTGCCCCTACTTTGACCATCTGGCGGCACAATTTCACTGCTGTGTATCCACCTTGCAAGCTACCCCAACCTCCCGTGTGAGCTGCGAGCTTCGAGCTTCGAACTCCCGTCGTCGGCGATGGCCTGCCTCCTCCGGACTGCGGGACGGGTCCGCCCTGCGCTCGCCCGCTCAATTGCGCGGCCAGCTTCCCGTATCGCGCCAATTGCCCTGTCCAGGCAGTATGCTTCTGCTTCACAGCCCTTTTTCCCCGATGAGCCCACCACGCCCATCGTCAAGTCGCAAATCCCCGGCCCCAAGAGCAAGGAAGCGATTGAGAGGCTGGGCAAAGTTTTCGACACTCGGAGCTTGAATATGATGGCCGACTACGGACGAAGCTATGGCAACTAGTAATCCTCCCCCCCATTGTCTGGGAATGCCGGCTGATAAACAACCAGCATTGCCGACCTCGACGGCAACGTCCTCCTCGATGTCTATGCCCAGATTGCCTCGATCCCCGTAGGCTACAACAACCCTACCCTCCAGCTCGCCGCTACCTCTCCCGAAATGGCCTCTGCCATCATCAACCGCCCCGCCCTCGGCAACTTTCCCCAGCACGACTGGGCCGACATCCTCGAGACGGGCATCCTCTCCGTCGCGCCCAAGGGCCTTGATCAGGTCTTCACCGGCCAGTCAGGCTCCGATGCCAACGAACTCGCATACAAGGCCGCCTTCATGTGGAAACGTCAACAACAGCGTGGCGGCCATCACGTCGACTTCACCGAGCATGAAATCACCTCATCCATGAACAACCAGGCCCCCGGCGCCCCCGCACTCTCCATTCTATCGTTCAGGTCCGGCTTCCACGGCCGTCTGTTCGGCTCCCTATCGACCACCCGCTCAAAGGCCATTCACAAACTTGATATCCCCGCCTTCGACTGGCCCCAAGCTCCATTTCCTGCTCTCAAATACCCGCTCGACCAATTCGCCGCCGAAAACGCTGCGGAAGAGCAACGCTGCCTCGACGAGGCCGAGCGTCTGATCACGTCATGGCACTTGCCCCCGGCGGCCGCCATCATCGAGCCCATCCAGTCCGAAGGTGGCGACAACCATGCCTCGGCAAACTACTTCCGCAAGCTTCGCGAACTGACCAAGAAACACGACATCCTCTTCATCGTCGACGAAGTACAGACCGGTGTCGGTGCGACAGGCAAGTTCTGGGCTCATGAGCACTGGGGTCTGGAGACGCCGCCGGACATGGTGACCTTCTCCAAGAAGGCACAGACGGCGGGTTATTACTACGGCAACAACGACCTCCGACCCAACAAGCCCTACCGCCAGTTCAACACATGGATGGGCGACCCAGCTCGCGCTATCCTGTTTCGCGCCATCATCCAGGAAATCAAGCGGCTCGATCTTGTGCAGAATACTGCTGCGACGGGCGCGTATCTGTACGATGGTCTTCAGGCACTGGCTGAGAAGTACCCCAATGAGGTCCAGAACTTGAGGGGCAAGGGCCAGGGAACATTCGTTGCCTGGGATAGCCCGCGGAGAGATGAGGTGCTGAAGAGTGCCAAAACAGTTGGAATCAACATTGGTGGGTCGGGTGAGAAGGCGGTGAGGCTGAGGCCGATGCTGGTGTTTCAGGAACATCATGCCGATATCCTGCTGGAGGGATTGGAGAAGATTTTCAAGGCGTAGAGAAGGGGGGAAGAGATCTGCAAGGGGACGTGAAAGGTGGCATATTTGAGATGGCCATACATGGGCATGTGGAACGACATGCCGGACGGTCTTCCATTGGACTTTCTGTTTCCTTTTGGTTTAGCTTTGGAGTCTGTGGGAGATTCGGGCGTTGATTCGATTTGGGGTTGAAACCAAAGCATTCAAATTCACCCAGTGCAACCGTTCCTGATCTACGGAACCAATATGACATCTCTGTGATGCTGCTGTATTTCGCGATTGGACAACCCAGGCCCACATCCATGACTCGGACGAAATTCCCGACGAAAGAGAGCAGCACGGTGCTCTCTTTATTTGGAAGTGATTATTTATCTTCGACTGCAAGTACCGAGTTGCCCATAACTGCAGCTACAGGTCGCCTAACAGATACCATATGCGGAAGTATGAATCCCATTGCTTCGGAAAAGATAGCACCCGTGTTGTTGTTGTCAGAATACCTTGCCCAGAGCCGGGATGCGGATCGACCTTTGCTAGCCAGGCCAATCTCATGAGTGACCGTAAAGTTCATGGTTGGACTCCCGCGCCTTGCCCGTACGGTTGTGCACCGGACAGGCTGTATCCGTCACCAAAATCTCTTGATAGGCATGTACGCAAGCATCATGCGGGTGTGTTCCAGTCCACACGCTGCCCAGTTAGCTCGTGCCTGCATGTTCGCATCTTCAAGTCTCTGCGTGTTTTGAAGGAACATTTCGAAAAGGTGCACCGTAACCTCGACTACACCGAGACTGAACACCTTGTTCGCACCACACAAACCTCTGATACCGAGGAACAACGCCATGGAACCACGAATCACCAGGGATGATTTTTCAGCATACCTATGCTTAGTTTCGACTCAATCGTGTCGAAGGCTGAAGGGTGAAGGCCAAAGTTATGTTCATTTACGTTATATGCTGTCTGACGTGTCGAGATTTCCCCTAGTGGACTATGTACCATCACATCATCCTGCATTCTGCTATTGCTGTTCTATGCGGGGGGGGGGAAATGTAAACTATGTATAGAGGGTCGAAAAAGGGTCAACTACTACACCACCACCACTGCTCCTCGACTGCAACACCACGCGCGCACATCTGCTGAGCTTGCTATTCGATTCGTTTTCTTCGCCCACACGCCAGATCAAATAAGCGAAGACAAGAACATTACCCTCGGCGACTATGTTTCCCACAAAGGGAACATTGTTCCGGTGGAGAGTGCCTCTGTCAAGACCCTTGTCGAGACAGGGCAGCTAGAGCCTCTAAGTCCAGATGAGCTGCTTATGCATATTCAGTTGAAGCTACACGGTCGCGGGCTTGAAGGAGACATCAATTTATTGAAGAGGGATACTCTACCGAAGAGTTGGACGGACGTCGCTAAAGAGGATACCTTGTGGGTTAAGGAACAGGGTTCCCATGCCTAGAGAGCTGACAACACGAAAAACCAACTCAAAGTTCAATTCGAGACCACGGGAAGTAGATAGCTGGGGGCGGCGAGGACACATTTGCATGGGTGAAAAGTGTGCGGCACAGGCTGGTATTGGCAATCTGGAAATGCTTTTTTCAAGCTGCATCGTCTTAACTGTGACACGGCATCCTGTCCGGGGATCTGCTATTTACGTAGCTATATAATAAGCAAATGCTGCGGCGCAGTGATTAGTGCGCTGCCGAGAAATGTGGATATAAATCTCAAAAGCTCAACAGCCAATTTCACTTCCCACGCCATTGTCAATGAAAACGCGGTAGCTACAAATCTTGCAGCGTCGGCGATAGATATGACGCTACCTTGCATAATAACCTTGTAACAGGCTCTTCTTCCTTGAGCGACCGGCAGCGCCAGTGCACTTAATGAAAAAGTGTTCGCGTCAGCTAGAGGTAGTGCAATACTAGCGACACTGTGGTCTCAACTGTGAGCAAGCCCAGGGAGAGGAGACCGAGGTACAAAAATAGGAATAATCTTTAGAGGGTCCGTAAACCCGTACTAGCGATTAAACTAATAAGAACAGACTACAGCGCGGGTTAGCTGATATAAACTGCAAGACATGAGATGCGGGAAACTTACTACTACACTTGATCTAAGCCAAAAGGCAAAGCTGCAGAAGGGTTAGCGGGAGAAACGGTGGGGGTCGGTGGGAGAAGACGTACAGAGCTAAAGAGAGGAAGAAGGGCGGGGGGACGACGAGTTTATATACGTGGTGCGCGGCCGGCGCTCGGACCACTGCTTACGTCAGGATGGGTGACCATAAGCGAAGTCTGTGCGCTCCTGCAGATGATTACGGGATGTGACAAGCCTTTGGAGACGTTTTACAGAGCACCATGTCAGGCCTGTTTCCCGACATTTCACTCCCGCGAGAGAGAGGGCAACAGGATTGGATGAAGCTCACAATACATCATTACATCCCGGGATCCTGACGATAAGACCAGGGATATGGTCGCTGGAGCTGTATTGGTCTTTGCAGATAGGGCATTCGGCTTCGGGGGCGGATCAGGGTGGGATGGGATGGAGGTGCGAAGCTGTGAAAGAATGCGCGCTTGTGGGGAGGGAAGCAGAAGAAGATGAGAAGGAATGGGTGTTTGGGGGCGGGTAGGGAGGAAGGTGGCGAGTTGGTGAAGTGTCCAAACGAGGTAGCTGCGCTGGGGGAAGCGTGGATGTGATGGCTCGAGGTGTCATCGGAGAAGCAGGGTAGATTGGCCGACCTTGCTCATCTGCATTGAAATGAAAACATGAGATACTGGTGGTGTTCGGATATTCCAGGAGAATACCAGCCGGGGCAAATTATAGGAACTGGACATTCAAGACACAGATGAAGAGATCGCAACTTCGGGAATACTGTAGTAAGTACATAGATGTCTTACAAAACGATTAGACTAACGTCCCCTATGACGTGCCAGGACACACACCGTGCTAGGACAGGTTTACACTTCGGACCCCCAGACTCTCTTGTTCACACGTCGATAGCCCTACGGTCGTTAGAATAATATTTCACAGCTAATTCTCTCCTAATATAATAGCCTCTAATGAGAATTATTACAGAGGGGTGACACGAAAAAAGACTAATCGAAAAAGTCTACTTTTTTAAAAATTCATAACTTAGTCAATTT
>JAGQEM010000130.1:0-83627 GCA_019202945.1 Corynespora olivacea
TACGTCTACTAAAAGGTACTCCTTTTAGCACCTGTGAGGTCAAGAAAGCTAACATGTATATCTACTACTAGAGGGTAAGCTCTAAAGTCCCTTACTTAAGGTTCTACAGGGACGGGTGGCCTTAGTTAATCCTCATTGTTAGTATCTGGGTTAATGTATTTCTAAATACCGTCACCCTTTGCTAATTGTTTTCGCATGAATATCCAGCCTTGCTAATTGGTTAGCTTTGACAGGATAATGGTTACCTTGTTAGTAACCTCAGAAGTAGGGGGAGCTATTATCGTCGTTGTCGTGGCTGCTGAGCTTCTCGATCGGTCGAGTTGGGCTCTGTCAAATGGGTGGCCGCCTCCGCGTGAGGGCTTACCCGGCGATCGCGCGACGGCGCGACGATCGTGAAAAGAGTGGTTATCGTGAGTTAACAGTGGTACCGAGCGTGTACCGGGCTCATAACTATGGCGGGCTACAAAGAAGGCCCATCTGGTGAACAGAGAAAATCGTGTGTTGCATTAGGAGGCTATCTACAGTGTAGCCGAACTATCTGTGGGTGCGGCCCGGAGGCTAGTTCCTCCGGGCCCGAACACCGAACCGAACCAATCAAAGAGGCCCTGGGCCGTGACATATTAAGTAGGCTGACCGACAAAGTCGCGCCCATTACTTTCGAACCAATCAAGCTATTCCCTACATAACCCCGAGTCTATTAGAAAACATCTCCCATCAGCGATACCCACAATCGCAAAGAACATGGCGCCAAATCCCAACCCCTTCACCAAGAAACACTCCCCCCCACCGCAACCCTCGTATATTCCACCCCCTCCACCCCCTCACCCATCTCCAACCTTTCCCCACATTCCACCACAACCCTCACATTTCCAAACTTCTCAGCCCTCTCCACCAAACCCTTCAATACCCTCATCCTCTCCCTCACACCCCCCAACGACAATGCCCTCGGCTCCAAATCCTTCTCGCTCTGGCTTACACGGACCTCCCACTCTGTATCGCGATCCTGGCCCATGATTTGCACAAGATCAGCAGGTGTGACGGTAGAGACTGATGGAGTCAGCCACTCATGACACGGATACGCGAACCACGAGTCAAAGAATGAGGAGAAGTGGACAGTGGCGCGACGCCTGCGGTTATGTAGCGCGGAGACTGTGGGTGAGGCCGCGGTGAAGAGTTGCAGGACCAGTTTGAGGCGGCTCAGCAGCGCGTTGGCAGAGCGTGTGGGGAACCCGTGGTAATGTAAATGGATGTGAACTTTGTTGAATGTCGCCAGGGCAGAAGCATAGGTCGTGGAGACCGGACCCGGGAACAGCGTCTTCGCGTCACTGAGAACGTCGACGAGATTGCCGTAGTAAAATCGGTCGATGACGGGCAAGTACGCGGTAGCATCGTTTTCGAGGAGCGGTCGGGCTTCCCGGTAGGCCTGCCGACATGTGCGGAGGATGTTGAAGGATGGAGTGCGGCGCGCGGGTATCGAGATACTTCCGTTTGCGCGCTTGCATGCGTAGGCGCCGGCGCCGGTGTTGTTTTGCACAGGTTCATGCGTATTGCACGTTTCAAGGAGATAGGGATATATTAGGTTTCGTACTTCGCCGGGGAGTTTGAAGAAGCCGTGTGATGTATCTTGCTGGATACTTGGGCGGCGCAGTAGCGTGGAGTGCGAGAGGAGGTACTTGGTGCACTCTTCTGTGATTGGGTCGCAGCCGAAGGTCATTGTGGTCGGTTATGGGGTGCTGGGGATATGGAGGTTTGTGAGTATTGAGTGTGGTGGGAAAGAATCAGTTTCCAATCCAAGTGCACCCAGAGGCTGGTTGCAGTATATATGAAGGTCCTGAAAACTGGTTCATTTGACTGTGCCACCTCACCCCCGCATTTTGTTGGTCAGGCTTCGAATTTCTTGCGTCACTGAAACTGCCAGTGTTACCACTAACTCAGGCAAACAAGAAAACTATCGGACAGCAATAAAACGTCGTAAATAATCGTTGTCCGGAGGGAGATGGACACATTTGGATATGTGATATGAATAGGTGCGTATATTACATCATACTTAGCACTTGAACCAACCCGGCGAACCCGCGCGAGCACGTGATGACACCAGCATTGCGCGTGATTCAACCACCAGGTCTGGGTTATCATGCATGACCCTCACACTTTCGACTCGTCGTAAACATCATACTTATACTCGCTTCCCACGTGGTCGTTCCTTAGTCCCTTCTGACCTTTCCCATACACCTTCTCTCTGGCCGTCCATTCCTCCTTTTGGCCTTCTGTAGATGGGACCTCGGAGTAGATTCCTCTTTTCCTCAACTCAGGTACCAGTAGTTCGACGACATCTTCGAAGCTTCCCGGCGTGGTAACGTAGCCGATGTTGAATCCGTCAACGTCCGCCTCCCTCACCCACCGCTCCAGTTCATCGGCGACGGTCGTCGGACTCCCGACACTCACAGGGCCTAGGCCGCCGATCGAAGCTTTCTCGGCGATGACGCGCGGTGTCCATTCTGGAATCTCTGGCGAAGTAACGGTGAACTGGTCAAGCAAGGAGCGCACGCGATGGTCTGTCGTAGTGTCTTCGGCACTGAGAACATGATCGGGCGGGTATTTGCTCAGATCGATACCCGTCCATCCAGATACCAGCACAAGACCTCCGATGGTACTCGCATACTTCTTCAACTCCTCATGTTTCTGCCTCGCCTCCTCATCAGTGCGCCCCAGAATCGGTGTAAATGTGGCAAAGAACTTGATGCTCTGCGGATCCCTCCCCTTCTCCTTGGCCAACTCACGTATCTTGTCTATCTTTGGGCGAAGGACCGAAGGCGAATGTGATGAGACGAAGATAGCTTCTGCGTGTGTGGCGGCGAACTCCGAGCCCGCAGACGAAGTGCCGGCCTGGAAGAGGAAGGGTGTACGCTGAGGCGACGGGTCGACGATGTGGCGCGATTCGAGATGAAAGTATTTTCCCGAGTGCTTGATGGTGCGAATTCTGGCTGGGTCTATGTACTCGTCTGCTTCGACGTTCTCGGTGATGGCGTTGTCGGCCCATGAGCCTTCCCAAAGTCTGGCACGAACCGTTAGTCGCTGAAAGTCACCTGGATCAACAATATGACAAACTTGTAAAGTACGCGCAAGTATTCATCTGCCTGTGCGTATCGCTCATCGTGCTCGATCGGAGTGTCCAGTCCAATAGCTTTGAAAGCTGCCTTCTTCCAGCTTGTGACGATATTCCAGCCAAATCTGCCCCCGGTAAGATGATCGAGCGTACTGAAGCGTTTCGCAAGTAGGAAAGGCGGTTCGAAGGAAGTGGAGGCCGTGATTGCAAAGGCGAGGTTCTTCGTAACGGCAGCCATGGCAGATATAGGCTAATCCATATTAGCTCCCATGTCGTATGCGTCCTTCTTCCAAACGCACAATTGTAGGATCCGTCATTGGCCATTGCGCGGCTCTCCGAATACAATTGTCTAGGCTATCTTCATATGTATCGTAGCCACCATATGTGTCCGCCAGAAACAGAGCATTGATACCACCACGCTCGAGAAGTTTAGCGAGCTCAATCCAATATTCGAGCTTTCGCTTTGTTGTCGAGCGATCCTTGGGATTTTTCCATTGCCCTGGACTCAAGTGACCGACAGTCGACATGTCGAAGGCATTGATTAAGACCTTCTTCTTGGGCGCATCGGTGCCGGCACCATTGGTACCGTTATGCGTTGCTTCTGTCATGGCTGTTCAAATCAGTATGAATGGGATCAACATATGCTGAGGAACAAGAGTCGCATTGCGCACTTATGAATCGATAGACGCCGCGAACATGATACTATCCAGTTGGACAATATCCACATGCCTAAAATCCTTACCCGATGCATGGTTCGATGTTCCGATGTCGTTGTTGAAGGTGTATATCGTGATGCAGGGCGCGTATTGCACCATCTCGATAACGCCTGATAACTGCGGGGTACCTACCATAACTCTTATCACCGAATAGGGATCGTGACACTTGAGGATCACTACAGCTGTGTGCATATTGCGTGCTTTCTAAGTGGGGACTAGGGGAGAACGTGTGGCGCTTTTCTCCGTGATACTAGCACGCGATCAGCAAAGAGCGTTATTGGGTGGGCGTAGGAGGCGATTGTTCGGTAGATAAGTATGTATTGAAGTTTCTCTTAGACTGTTGAGTTGCGTATGCATTATGTGCGAGGCTGTTCGATTGTGAAGAAATCTTTCACGTTGTGATATTGGTATGAATCGCGAGTGGCCGAAATGTAGCTGGACTGTTGAGAGACCTTCAGATAGTTCCCTGTATAACTGGCTTGAATTTCCTCGAAGAAACGTGATAGCTTTCATCGGTGACTGAAGTTGGGCCGCTTTCGCTGTCTGACGATGCTGCTGTCTCCCTGAAGTGGATGTTAATAAACATGACAAGTTGGGATGGAGCAGCAGAGTTCACTTTCACCCAGCTCGCTTCTTAACAAACTGGTTGATAATATGTGCAAGTATGATGAGGCAAAGGGCATTAGCCAGCACTAACGGATACCCTTTACAGGAACGCGGGGCCTCAACCGTCTTGAAAGTTGACAGTGGAGTCCAAGCAGTAGTGGAATGGCTGAGTCAAAGGTGTTTGCGAGGAATAACGCAACAGATTTTTCAGCGGGCGAATAGCTCAGCTAGCTATTGATCCATCCGTAGGTAATGATACATCCGTAGGTAATGATACATCCGTAGGTAATGATAGACATGGCAATTGTCGTGTACGTAGTCGTGAATGCGAACCACAAGGCAAATTCGGACACGTTCCAGACAGTGAGGATAATAAGGCCAATGGTCCACACGTGCGAAACCGTGATTGCCCGAGCAGGCCCGAAAATGAGATCGAATGTGAAGCCTACCGCGAGCGTGTAGAAGATTCCGAGTGCCGGAGAGATCACACCAAACTCATTGATATGAGCCTTGGAGTACCGCTTCAGGCTCTTCAACCAGAGCAAGTACCCTCCTGTTGAGGTATTGATGCATCCATTCCAGAAGAAGACGTCAGGCAAAAGTAACAACCATACAAGCGGAGATTCGGCAATCTTAACGAAAGTCCGCAGTGTAACTTTCCCCCCTAAGGCATGGCCAGCTCGCTCAAGTTGGTTCTTTACGACTTGCAGATCATGTTCCTTGATGACCAGCTTGTTGGGTCTATCCGGCGAACCGGGAAGCACTACCAAGCCTAGCAACCCAACGGGGACGGTGAAGATGGCGCAAATGATATATATTCGGCGTTATTTGGCTAGACCATGAACACCGTTTAGGCGAGAAGGTGCTCCAGATTGGATAAAAGCAGCTGTGAGGGTGCCTAGAGTGAGACCAACGTAGAAAAGGCCACCACGGTGGGCAATCTCGTCTTCGCGGTACCCGCTACCTGGAATATGGTCAGCTTGATGCGGAGAAGCATATGATTTTGAAAGACTGATCGAATATGTAATGAATTGCTGAGAAAGAAAGCAGCTTCGAACCAACCAACGAGGAAGCAATATGCCACTAGTTCCTCGAAGGAATTGACACGATACTGAAGAAGTGTAAACAGTCCCCATGCCACATCTAGAAACGGAATCAAGTCTGCAGGCGAACAAGCTTATTGCCATGTAAGTTCACATTTACGTGAAGGCCGGCAACGTAGGCATTGTCTAGTATTCCGTGCTTGAGAGCAGTCGGCCTGGTCAATTTACTTGGGCCAGTACGCAAGAATCACATAAGGTACGATTAGAAGATCCAATCTAAGGATTAACTTGCGCTCCTCTGGGGTATCTTCGTCTTTGAACTAGCTCATCTGGTACCGTTCGCGGGGCTGCAAAGATTTAGGCATGTTCGGAATGGATTTGTTGTCCTCTATGGATCGACCAGATCTATCAAGATGCTTCACGTCTTCTACATCGCCGAGGGTCAGGCACGAAGTCTCGAATTGCGCCCCCGCCTTAAAAAGTTCAGCTGCTTCAGCTCGAAGTTGCCAGTCGGCCCTACCAGTGATATTCCGACGAGCTAAAGCGCCTGGATGGTGAAGAGTCTTTGCATCTGGACGAGCACGACAGGTGCTGGGGCGAACACGCAACCACGGAGGTGGGAAATCAGCAGCAACCACAGGCACAAGCTGCCGGCACCGAAGCCGGGAACGGAGCCAGAGCCACGCGGCCAATAACGGCGAGTTTATCGTACGTACATGTATCATCCGTTTCATGATGCGGGCTTATCGTGTACTGGGTATGGTGTATCATACCGTCAATGGGTGGGGAGAAGGCGTGATTGCGTCGATGGCACGACCTGCAGCATGCAGGGAGCTTTGCCTGTACCGGTATGCGAGTCGGACAAGCGAGCATCGCGCCATTGGTACGGCAATGCCTCGGGTTGCAGCTGGCGGCGAGTGTTGGCTTAAAGGCGTGGCGCTGAAGATTATAATCCCAAACATGAAGCTTGCGTGAAGAGCAATTGATACAGTGAGACATCGGACGAAAGAAATCCAGAATCAAGGATCGAGAATCAAGAATCGCGCTAGTCCGGAAATAGAATGGCGTCAAAGTCACCGTCCCACGTGACATCCATACCCGACACGGACAAGACATCGACGGAAGCGCAAGCAAGTCCATCAACGCGACGCGTCGCTCAACTGACCGGCCATCTCGCGCCTGCAAAGGAGACGGAGGACGTAAATGCGCGTCCGCAGCTGCCCATTGACTACCCAGTGTCGCGCCTGAACATCGACAGACAGCATCATCTGGACGATGTGCGACCGCTGAGAGTAGCTGTGGTGGGCGCCGGCCTCTCTGGCATCACGGCGGGCATTCTGTTACCAGCAAAGGTTCCGAAAATTGACCTGACCATCTACGAAAAGAACCCCGATGTTTCTGGTACCTGGGTAAGACTTTCATCAACTCCAACGTGCAGACACGTGCTGAATGCGGCCGGCAGCTTGAAAACATCTACCCCGGCGTACGTTGCGACATACCAGCCCACGTCTATCAGTCCACATTCTCACCAAACACGCAATGGTCTGAGGTCTTTGCTCAAGGTGCCGAGATTCGCGACTACTGGCAGTCACGAGCAAAGAAGCACGACGTCTACAAATACTTGAAGCTCAAACACCGCGTGGACGACGCCTCTTGGGATGACGTGCAATCGAAATGGACTCTCAAGGTGCAGAACCTCGACGTCCAATCCTCTGCCACCGAGAAATTTGACTTTGTCATCTTCGCAGTCGGCCGCTTCAATGCTTGGAAACTGCCGGACTACCCGGGTCTTGACGACTACAAAGGCCATCTGCGACACACCTCCAATTGGGATCGCTCGTACGATCCGACGGGCAAGAGAGTAGCCGTGCTAGGGAATGGCGCCAGCGGTATACAAGTCGTGCCCAATCTGCAGCTCACCGCGAAACATGTCACTCATTTCGTGCGCAACCCGACATGGATTGCTACATCTTGGGCGGGCGATGAGCGAACATTTGCACCCCAGCCGTACTCCAAGGAACAGCTGCAGTCATTCCAAGATCCTGCTACGTACAACAAATTCCGTAAAGAATTGGAAGAGAAGTACTGGCGCAATTTCCTCGTGACTTTGCGCAATTCGGATGACAACGAAGGCATCCGAGATTCGTTCATCGAAGTGATGAAGAAGCGTGCATCTAAGAAGCCTGAGCTTCTTGAAGGCCTAATCCCCGAATTTGCTCCTCACTGCAGACGACTGACGCCTGGACCCGGCTATCTGGAGTCGCTCACGGAAGATAATGTTGATCTGGTCAAGACGCCCATCCGGCGCTTCACAGCAACAGGAATCGAGACTGTCGATGGCAAGTCATACGACTTGGACGCCATCTTCTGTGCTACAGGCGCAAACACTGATCTCGTTCCGGCCTTCCCAGTCAGAGCGCGAGGCCTGGATCTGCAGGAAGCTTGGAAGCCCGGTGGTACGTTCGGCTTCCCCTATACTTACATGGGACTTGCGACGCCCGGATTTCCCAACCTTTTCTTTCTCACCGGACCTCATGCTACTGGTCCATCAGGGACTGTTCCGTACGCCGTCGAGACAGCTCTTACCTACTTCTCCAAGATCCTACGCAAGGCTTCGCAACAAGGCATCAAGTCCATTACACCCTCCAAGGAAGCCACAGATGATTTTGTCGACTACTGTGACGCATATTTCCCCACGACTGTGCTGACCGACAACTGCTCGTCCTGGAACAATGGTGGCAAGCCTGGTGCCCGCATCGCTGGTCTCTGGCCAGGATCTGCAGCCCACCAAACAATTATACGTCGCGACCCGCGATGGGAAGATTGGGAGTATCAACGTGAGAATAAAGTCAATAGGTTCGCCTATTTTGGCAATGGATATACACAGAACGAGCTCGACGAGAGCACTGATCTGGTGTCGTACCTGAAGGCTCCGGGGCAAGAGACTGATTTGAGAGATCTTCATGAGAGTTGGTGGGACGTATCGGGTGCGGTAAAGAAGACAGCTCCGTGAGCACAGCTCAATTTTCTTCTCTTCTCTTGATAAGAACAGTCTAGCAATTATCAGTATTCAAGTCTGCAGTCATATCATCACCTTCCCACCATCCTTTTAATGCCTCGGGCTCCCAAGCACAAATCACGCCCCCACGTCTTCACTTCTCTAATTCATCCTTCCAAATCTCTGCACGAACACCGGCAGTCACGAACCTGCTGATTTGCATCACGTGCATATGGAGGAGTATCGGCAGGGTATTGCTCTTCGCAAACCTTAGTACGAATGACGTGCTACCCCAAGGATCTTCAGTATGCAGGTGTCACCGAACCGAACCTACGCAAATCCCCGAAAACGGGCCTTCGTCCCTTGAATGCACACTGCAAAAAAGTCTGGAACTTTGGTGACATTGGAGCGAGCGCCACTGACCCGGTTGCGGTGTGATGTTTGATGTGCAGGCACATGAATGGGCGCTATGTATAAAATGGAAGTGGAGACGGCGTACGTGCTACCTTGCAGGATGCCTCGGCTTGGATCTTCTCCTTCGATTTAATTCAGAACTTGGTGAGTCGGATATAAAGCTTGAAGACTTCCTGGCGTGAGTCACTCCATAAGAGTGCGTATTCTGTTCACCATGGCGGATCTTGAGGCTTCGAACCATTCATCCAACAGTGACCTTCCGTCTAGCGGCAACATCGAGAAGCGCGACTATCCCAGTAAGACGACTTCTCTATCGTACACCTCGGTGGCAACCATCCTGAGCATTCACTCACAGCGCGGATAGCAAAATGGTACCGCTCGACCTTCTACAACATGACCATTCTCGGTCTCTGCAATCTCGCTGCGCCTGGCATCTGGGGCGCCATGAACTCCCTCGGAGCCGGCGGACAAGCTTCACCAGGCCTCGTCAACGCTGCAAACGCGCTCACTTTCTGCTTGATGGTTTTGAGCTGCTACTTCTCGAGCGTTCTCGTGAAATACATAGGCATCAAGGGAGCTTTGATCTTTGGGACGTGAGTACCATTGCCTCCAAGAATTGCTCCATTGCTGATCGAGAATAGAATCGGATACGCGCCATACGCAGCAGGACTCTACACAAGTGAGATTATAACCGTCCGAGATGGCCGCATCACGACTTACCTACTCCAGATAACCGTTTCGGCACCACCTGGCTCACCCTCCTCGGCGCCGCCCTCTGCGGCATCTCCGCGGGCGTCTTCTGGATGGCCGAAGCCGCAATCGCAATCGCCTATCCCGAGCCCTGGAACCGCGGCAAAGCCCTCGGGTACTGGCTCACCTACCGCCTCACGGGTCAAATCCTCGGCGGAGCCATCAACCTGGGTATCAACGCTGGCCGCAGCGAGGCCGGCAAGGTCTCGTATGTTGTTTTTCTCATCTTCATCGCACTGCAGGCTGCTGGGCCATTTGTGGCGCTGTTGTTGAACCGTCCGAGCAAGGTCCAGAGGAAGGACGGGAAGAAGGTAGAATTGAAGATTCTCCAGAATCCGTGGTTCGAAATCAAGGAGACGGGACGTCTGTTTTTGACGAAGAAGTTTCTGCTCAGCGTGCTTTGGATCGGGCAGGCTGTGTTTTCCGAGGCCGTGTTTTTCACCTACCTCGCGTGTAAGTCTGGACTTCGGTTCTGGTGATGGGGAAATCATGACTGATGTGATATCGTAGTATGGTTTTCCGTTCGAGCCCGCGCCCTCGGCTCCTTCATCTCGGGTATCGTTGCTGTCACAATTGGCAACCTGCTCGGCCACTACCTCGACCGCTCGCAAATCCCCCTCCGCACACGTGCCCGCAGCGCCTTTTTCGTTATTGTCATCTTCCAAGGCGCCCTCTGGATATGGATCACCGTAAACGTAACGCGCTTCTCCTCCCGCATACCTGCACCGACCTATGATTGGGCATCCCACGGCTTCGGCAACGCCTTTGCCGTCTTCATCCTTCTGACCGTCGGCTTCCAGATTAATTACTTGTTTCTCTACTTCTACATCACACAGCTGGCGGATGGAGAGGAACAGGTTATTAGGTATGCGGCGTTGCTGAGGGGGACGGAGAGTGCATGGCAGGCGGTTAGTTATGGGATTACGAGCGTAACAGTTTTTGCTCAGGTCGGCGCTGTGTATTGGAATTTTGCGCTTTGGGGTGTCGCAATCTACCCGGCGTGGTTGGTGTTGAGGCATTTTGGCGTGGGGCAGGGGGGAGTTGAGGAGAGGCGTGAGGAGAGCGGGGTGACGGAGGATGCCGTAGTAGGTGGGAAGAATATCAGGGAGTAGAGGGTTTGGTAAAGGGTGGATTGGAAGATGAGATCGATGGTGAATATATGGAATCAGTATGTAGACTAGAATACTACGACTAGACTTCTTGCGGGCTTGATTGTGGAAGTTCTTGACTTGTATAGGTGATTTTATCTTTATTGATTTGCTTGGATTTCCAGCTACACGCTACACGCATCCGCATCTTCGAGTAGTAGAAAAATTCCTATACCACATTCTATATATACTCTAACTCAACTGCTACATCCGGAAACCCCGCCAGATGTCCTCGCCATCCTATCTCAAAATAGCGACCAACCGTCCTCCACTCACCTCCCGCCTCCTCAACTTCTCCAACCCACCGTTAATCCCCTCCAACCCATCCACAACACCCACAACGTCCGGCGTTACTAAACTCCCCTTGACCAGTAATTTCTCGCACCATTTACACAGCGCCTCGCCAACCTCTGGAACCTCATGGAACAGTTTGATCGGCACATTGTGTAGCGTGACATCTTCCGGAATATCTGTTTTCGGCAGCCCAGTCAGACCAATGAGATGGGAATGAGATGGCGCGACCGTAGTCTCAAGAGGCGTCGATGGCGGCGTGGGGAGTTTAGTTTTCGGTGTATCTGTGGTGTAGGATTGCGGGGCTTCGGGAAACGAGGGTACGGCCTTGGAAGCGAGAGAGCGGAGCAAATGAGCTGCTGTATCCTTGCCTTGAGTGTCGAAGCCAAAACGTGCTGCATCGTCGGTAGCTGCCTTGATGATGCTAATCGCCCTTTCAGGATCATGCGAGTCGACAACGAGATCCGGACGGATGGATGCGTGAGACGACAACCGTAGACCGTGCTTTCCTGTATCCACCACCGAGATAATCTTCAAGCCCGCTAATCGCGCAATTTGTTTCGCGATGTGTGCGCAAGTCGAGCTACCGCCCCATATGACGAAGAAATCGCCCTTCTTCGGCCGCTCATCCGCTTTGATGCCTTCCAAGCATTCTTTCCGTATATCATTCGGTAACCGCTCAGGATCGATGCTGTTCACGATCTTGAGCAAATCGGGCCCATCCTCGATATCTTCAAAGTTGACGCCCATGCATATTCCCAAAGCCAGCGCGGCTGCTACAAAAGCGACGCCGAGTATTGACCCAGACTCCTCGGACACCTTATGCGGGAGGCGGATGGTGTTGAACGCGGATGCTATGCTGTATTGCTGAAACGCGGCTTTGCGGAGATCGCGGTAGTCGGTTGATGGGACGATGACTACGTCGCCTTTGCGTATGCGGGAGTTTGGTGTTGAGGGAGCTTGGATGACGGTACCGACGAGTTCGCGACCAGAAACGTATGGGAGAACTGGGATGCCGAAGTTGAAATCGCTGTTGCCATGTTAGCCTGTGGTTTTTTAGAAGCTGTAAGATGCACTTACGGTGCTTTCCAGTCTATTGGATTTAGCCCAACTGCCGAAACCTTCACCAGCAGCTCGTGATCGCGCTCTACGCTCGGCAGGGCATATTCTGTGGCCACTTCGTAGGGCGTGCGAATTGCATGGAGAAGTAATGCTGATTGAGCTTCTGGTACGGCGGTATCGTCATTGCGCCGATGTTGGAACTCGGAGACGAGACTGTTCACTTCCTCGACTGCCTTGGCTTCTTTTGCGAGACTTCTTCGCCGCCATTTTGATAGTGAGAATACCATGGCTGAGATCAGCTTGTGTGCAAAAGCCAAAATATTAAAGATACGGTTGGATGCAGTTGTAGGCAGGAGTGAAGGCCATGACACTCAAAATGACTTGGGATTGGTAATGCGTGTTTAATTCCGGCATACTAATCATTGCAGATGCAAGATCCTAGCTGTACCTACATTTTACAACGCCATGACTCGATAAGGGTACACTATGTATGCTCGTTGCTAGCAGCCACGGCAGTGGAGAAAGAGATCCGATAAAGAAACGCCGGACAAGCACGCAAGTATGGAGACGCTATGAGCAGGTGCATGTAACACTGATAGCAAGTCGGATAGAAATCAGGGTTCGGTGATGCGTGCGCGCCGATTCGTTGTTGAGGGTTGGACACTGGCGATGGCGTTCAAAGGCGCTGCGAGCACATCATCGGCCCTAAAGAACCACGAACATCATCAAAGCGACATCGGCCTCCTTGATCAACTCTTCAAAACCCCGAAAACTAAGTTCACTCCTTGAGAGCACGACATCAACACTTTGATAAGCGACATCATGGCTCCTGCAAGGCAATTGATCCTTAATGCGTTTGTGGAAATGTGTAAGTCGCATACTACAAGTAATACGGAGATGACCGGGGTGTGAAGTGCTATTCCCGATGGATACTAAATACTGACAACGGATTACTATTAGGCAGCGGCCATCAGTCTCCTGGACTTTGGAGACATACAGATGACCACTCGCACGAATTCAACAATGTTGAGCATTGGGTAGAGCTCGCGAAGCTGTTGGAGGAAGCCAAATTTCATGGCATCTTCATCGCAGATGTGCTGGGAGGGTACGACGTATACAATGGGACTCTCGATGCTGCGATACGATCCGGTGCGCAGTGGCCTGTGAATGAGCCGTTGGCCGTCGTCTCGGCAATGGCTGCCGCAACAAAAAGTATTGGGTTTGGAGTGACATGCTCCACTACGTACGAGCAACCTTACCATTTGGCTCGCAGGCTCTCGACAGTGGATCACTTGTCCAATGGACGGTACGGACATTCGATGCTGTAAATTGAGAATTCGCTGACATGGCGCAGGCTGGGATGGAACGTGAGTGTAGTGACAACGATCTAAGGACTTTTAGTGACAGATGAGCAGATCGTGACGAGTTACCTCGACTCTGCTGCGCGAAACATGGGGTTCAAGGAACAGCTGGCGGTACGCGAAGTGCTCTCTTTTTCCAGGTGCATACTAATCGATGTCAGCACGACGAAAGGTATGCGCAAGCCGAGGAGTACGTGAAGGTCATGTACAAGCTCTTCGAGTCATCGTGGCGGGATGATGCAGTAGTGCTAGATCGCGAGAAGGGCGTGTACACGATTCCAGATCGAGTGCGGCGGATCGACCACCAGGGAAAGTACTTCAATGTCCCAGGGCCTCACATCTGCCAGCCAAGCCCACAGCGAACCCCCTTGATTCTACAAGCAGGCACTTCGAAAGCAGGCAAGTTGTTTGCGGCTCAGAATGCGGAGGCCATCTTCGTTTCCGCACATGGGCCAGAAGTGTGCGTAAAGAGCATTGCTGAGATTCGGGAGACGGCCAAGTCACAGTTTGGAAGAGACGGAAGCAGCATCAAGGTCCTAGCTCTCGTGACTCCCATCATTGGAAAAACCGAGGAAGAGGCACAAGCCAAGCTTGCCGACTACCGCAAGTACGCTTCGCTCGAGGGCGCTCTAGCCTTGTTCTGTGGATGGACGGGGATTGACTTGAGCAAATATGGAGATGATGAAGAGCTGAGACAGGTCGAGAGCAATGCCGTCAGGTCGACTGTAGAAGGCTACGCGCGGTTCTCTCCTGGCACGTCCAAATGGACAAAGCACACGGTTGCCGCGCACATCAGCATCGGTGGGAATGGACCCATCTTCGTTGGTACGCCAGCGCAGGTGGCAGACGGATTCCAGATCTGGATTGACGAAGCTGGCGTGGATGGGTTCAACATTGTGAGTTCGGCATTTGCTTGGAATCTGCAAATCGTTCTGCACACATAGGCTGACGTAATTGGAATCGCTAGGCGTACGCGCTCTTCCCCCAGTCGTTCAAGGACGTCGTCGAGCTTTTGCTTCCTGAGCTGCGTTCGCGTGGTCTGTTTTGGGAGGATTATGCGGTCCCAGGGGGGACCTACCGCGAGAACTTTTACCAGAAGCAAGGACAGAGTGGTCCGCTAGACGAACACGTCGCCTCCACGTACCGCTGGAGAGCGGGGGTCGATGCCAAAGATCACAAAATCCCACAGTAAGGGCCATTCTCGCCTGCAGAAGTCTGGTAGTGCGCCGGGTCGGTGTTTGGACAGATAGCTTTGTGGGTGTGAATTCGAGGAGAGCATTGAGGCAGAGACTTCAGATGCAATCGCTGACTAATTAGCGGATTTAACCTGCCCATCATTTTCTCCACTTTCATGTCCTATCCACAAGTGTTGCACATTTACTTGCTTGCTCAGACATACAAATCCTACGACTTCGTACGTAGCAGGACTGTTGGAGAATCGACCGCGTTTCGATGCGCCTGAGCCCTGGGGTTTCCGCAATCACGTGGCACAGTCCCTCAACATTCGGGCGTCCTCAGGCTTGCATTGACTATCATTGCACAGACACAGGACGAGAGGCTCGCCAGATACTCTGAAGAAGCCCCGACGACGTTGACCCCGGAGTCAATCCATTCCGGCCGATGTTCTTCTTTGGCGACTGCGCTGATGCTATTGCCATCTTCATCACATGAAGCTGCCTACGCTGGAGGACTAACATCTCACCACAGCATCTTCAGCGCCAAGCCCAGAGCGTCTCTGTTGTATGTAGTCAAAACCGTAGTTCTTGTAGTTGATTTTGACATGTAAAACAATTGTGGCCGGTGATCGAAAACGGAAATCATAGCCACCGAAGCTTGAACAAGGCAATGCTACGCACCGACACACCGGGTTCCCCTCTGCCGCGGCGCGAACCGACGCAGAACCTTCCTCTCTTAGTGTCGCTGCAGTCACACCGAACTGCGCGTCTCCACCTTCTCTCGCTTTCCAATTGGAAAACCTGGAGATCATGGGGATAAACCTGGGGGCCCGCATTCAGGATTACATGGGGCACGGCGAATCAGCATCGACATCGTGACTTGCTAGTCTCATTTGCTAACTCATCGTGGCATGATCCAGGGCATGAAAGCTCCGGGTGAGAGGTCCTGGCAGGCTTGGATGGAAATTTTTCGGGATGTATAAGAGCGAAGGGGTATGCCGGCCATGGTTTCTTTTCCTATCTACTGCATCTGTCGTTGGGGTTTGCGTGAAGCGGAATTCGACAAAAGCAACATGGACGGTACTATTCGCAACGCGTCCGTCGCGTCGGCGCAAGTGCGCACTCAGGCCGCATACAAGACCCGATGGCGAACATTGATGCACAACCCGAAGCTTCTGGTGATCGCCTTTTTTGCTTCGTAAGGAAATCTTTTACGTCGACGTCAGGTCACCACAGTGCTAACAGCCCACAGCTTCGGAGGTTTCGAATATGGCTACCAGCAAGGTGTGCTCGGCCAGTCGCTGGTCATGCACCGCTTCGTCGATAACTTTCCCTCCGTCGTCAATTCCTCGTCTGCCACCGGCTGGCTGACCTCCATTCTCCAACTCGGTGGTATTCTTGGATCGCTGTCGGCTGGTGTGCTGGGAGAAATTTTCTCACGCAAGTACACCATGTTCAGTGCTTGCTGCTGGGTCGTACTAGGGTCATATCTTTACGTTGGAGCAAGTTACCACAAGCCATCGCTACTTTATGCTGGGCGCTTCTTCACTGGCCTTGGTGTCGGAACCTTCTCTGGTGTTGGTCCGCTTTACAATGCCGAAATCGCGGCACCTGAACTTCGCGGGTTGATAGTATCTTTTTACCAATTTGCTACTATTCTGGGCATCATGCTTTCGTTCTGGATCGGATACGGATCGTGAGTACTCATGCATGCTGACATGAACTTCACTAATTTTTGCAGCAACTACATCGGCGGTATCGGCGAAGACCAGTCGAATCTCGCGTGGATGCTCCCCTCGATCATCCAAGGTATTCCCGCTGCTATCCTTGCTCTTGGGATCTGGTGGCTCCCATTCTCTCCACGCTGGCTAGTCAAGAAAGGTCGCGATGAAGAAGCCCTTTCCACGATAGCCTCCCTCCGCAAACTCCCCATCGAACACGAACTCGTGCAAATCGAATTCAAGGAAATCAAAGCTGAGGCAATTTTCGAGCAGCGCAACTTCGAGAAGCATTTCCCGAACCTAGCAGCAAAGGAAACCGGAAGTGTGTGGGCGAGGGAGTTTGCGCAGTACTATCAGATTGTCCGGACTTGGGATAACTTCAAGCGCGTAGCTACTGCATGGCTCGTTATGTTCTTCCAGCAATGGTCTGGTATCGACGCTATCATCTACTATGCCTCCAACGTTTTTCTGTCGCTTGGTCTTACTGGCGGTACTCAAGCGCTTCTTGCGACAGGCGTTACTGGCGTTGTGTTTTTTGTCAGCACACTTCCAGCCATGGCTGTCATCGACAAGGTTGGCCGCAAACCCATGCTGCAGGTCGGTTCGGCGGTCATGTTCTGCAGCATGGTCATCGCTGGAATAATGGTCGCAAAGTTCCGACACGACTGGGCGACTTACTCTGCTCAAGGTTGGGTCGTGGTAGCCTTCATCTGGATCTACGTTGGTGCATTCGGCGCAACCTGGGGACCGGTGTCCTGGACTTTAGTTTCCGAGATATTCCCCCTCTCTATCCGCGCGAAGGGTGCATCGATCGGAGCTTCATCAAACTGGCTCAATAACTTCGCCGTTGCCTTCTTCGTGCCACCTATGTTGGAGAAGTGGGCCTGGGGAACGTATATATTTTTTGCTGTCTTCCTTGCCGCTGGCATGGTTTGGGTGCACTTCCAGCTGCCGGAGACCAAAGGGGCTACGCTTGAAGAGATGGATCGCGTGTTTAACAGCCGGACTGGAGAAGAAGATGCGATCATGCTGGCGGAAGCAAGGAGAGAGATTGGACTGAGTTATACACTAGAAGATAATGCCATCAAGGCAGCGCAGCATGGTGATCAAACTGGAGAGAAGGGTTTTGAGAGGGTAGAACAGGTCTGACAGTTTCTGCAACATCATAAAAAGGGTCTGCTGGTTTTCGTAGTACATCGAGTAGCAACAGCAACAGGTTCCATTTCAATTGATACACGCTCACTTGTCAAATGTCTTGCGTCACCGAGTTTATTACATCGGGCCTAAATTCTATCATCAAATCATAAGCCTCACAATAAGAGCTTACCAATGTTTGTGGCCCGGAAAGCTGGTGTCACGAAAATTTCTGACTTAGCAAGACCCGCGACCATGGTTGACGGAAGGCAACACAACTCGTTACCTAAAACCTCACCGACCTATAAATCGCAATCAAGAACCCAGTGGAAACTATGAACACTTCAAATTCCTCCATCGACCTTCAATTTACCATTTCCAGTCTCAAATCCCGCCGCCACTGGCGATTGCGTCGACCATGCCGCCCACCTACTACGATATCCTTGGCATAGACTTCACTGCCACTTCTGTGGACATCAAGAAAGCATTCCACAAAATAGCCCTCATGCATCACCCCGACAAGACAAATAAACTTTCCGCCGAGGGCAGAAGGAGAAGCGAAGCTTTTTTCAAGAAAGCATTGAGTGCGTACGAAGTCCTTTCTAACGAGCAGAAGAAGAGGGCGTACGATTTGAGGCAGCAATTCGAGCGGTCTCGACCAGAATCAACCGCATCACAAAATCCAACCGCACCGCGAAATCCGAGCGCATCACCAAATCCGAGTGCATCAACAAATCCGAGTGCATCACCAAATCCGAGCGCATCGCCGAATCCGATAACAGGTCGCGCATGGTTTGTTAAATGGTTCAAACCTCGTGCCCCGAGGCCCGCACGACCAAATCCGACTCTGTTATTTTCACACCTACGGACAGTTAGGAATGAGAATTATACCTCAATCCACTGCAAAGACTCAAGGGGATGGAACTTCGCCATCTATATTATCAAGCGATGGAACATGGAAGCCGCGCCGCAAATTTCGCACACCTCACATACCGAGTCCAATATTCCAAAGAAGACTGTCCAGATTGAGATATCGCTAACAGCTCGCCCCAACCATATAGACAAGTCTGCTAAAGACATCACTGCCCACATGCGCCATACACCCAATAACTTAGAAGTACGTTTCTCGTCCTATCTCGTCGAAATCAAAAGAAACTCAAATAAAACGCCCACCATGAACCTCCGTCTAACATTCTCCACGAACATCCATCCTACCGTCGACATGTACCCTGACAAGAAAAACTCAAAATGGAACTTCGGCTTCAATTTCAGCCATCATCGTAACTTGCACCCCGCGTCACTGGTCAAGATTACCCATCGCATCTTCTATCCTGTTTACCCGCATTTTGCCAAAGAATCATGGAGGTGCTGGGGGGAGGAGCCTCCTGAAGGTTGTCCGTACAAGACTATCTTGGGAGAATGGCCGGGAATTAAGACGTATAGGATGGGAGGTTCATATATCGGAAGTGAGATTTGGAAGGGAAAGGTGTTCTTTCGAGTGTTGGGGATAGCGGAAATACGTCCATGGTAGACGCACTGGTATGGATGTATATCTATATGCTTCCACGTTGAGCTGACATTCTTGAGCTTAGAGAGAGGTGTTGAAGGATTGGGGATAATACTGTTCTTTCTTTTGCTATTGGTGAATCGCCTGGCACAATCACGAGTCTGCGATGATAAGCGCACAGTGAAGGAGCAAACACCGAATTCGATAGCGAAAGCTCACTGCGTTACTTCCATTAAGATTAAAGCACAAATTTGAAGTCTTATTTCTAAATCCCTGCGCATGCTACTGCATGGCTTTGCAACTCGCTTCATCAACCTAACCCCAACATTTGACCGCTTCAGCTATCAAAATTATTTCAATCGAACCGCTACATAAATCTCAACTTGAGTGTGGTTCTTTTCGAAACCTTTGTCATACCAATACATAGGCCAAAGTCCATCCGAAAATGCTGCGTAATTACTCTGACACATGACACCCTCGACATACCAGCTACAGCTGCTGATCAAAAAGGCCTATCATAGTACTGCATTGAACTATCGCCCTCATAAGACGCAGCCTTGTCTCCCGTTCAATGCAAGGATGAAAGCTGAGGCGATTTTCAAAGAGGCTTCAAATGCACGAGGTGCTATCAGACCCAGTTCAAAAAAAGTCGTATGATGCCACTTTACAATCCAAAGCAGCCGCATCCAATGAACCTACAGGACCGAAAATGACTTTTACCCCAGTCATTAACTGCTACGGGTATACTGGATTTTGTTCATGCATCCAACGCACATCGGGACTTTGCCTTCTCTATTTGCATCCACAACAAATGGCGTGTTATAGAAAAACCTGGCTACTCATACTTCAATTTCGGCCAAACTATCCAAATGAATATATTGCTCGACTCTCAAAATGATCTCAATGAGCTGCCAGATCCTTCTGCAAAAGAAGCCATTAGGATGCGTCGTACCTCATGCAAACGCCCCGCAGCGATATCGTCTTTCTTCGTGCAAGACCGAATCTCCTCCGACACATCCACCACTGACAGAAAACCCCGCATCGATATAACTACCGACTTTAGCTACTGTGTAAGCGCGAAATCTGCATCCTCAACATGGAACTTCGTCTTTAGCCCTGACCGTAACTACAATCTCCTTAGGGATTCCAAGATTAAGATCACACATTTGTTTTTCTTCCTCACATATCCGGAGTTTGAGGATGAGACGAAAGAAGAACTCAAGAAGGAAACTATGCCAGAAAACCTGTTCGGGTGGATCAAGTCGGACTGGCCAAGAGCTAGACTATATAAGCGGGGAAGGATTGATGTTCATAAGGAGACTTGGGATAGGAAGACATTTTGGAGGATTTTTGAGAGGGCAGACGCTATTGAAAAGGCGTACAAGGGGTTAGAGAAGATGAATACGGGAGGAGGTGACTGGATGTGGCTTCTTGGGCGGCAAGGGGTGTGTGTTGAATGGGCTTTGTGGTAATCACAGTCGATTATCACGATAATGCGCGCGCGGGGGTGACAAAGATGATTGATCAATTCTGTGTAAGGAGTATCTATCTACGCACGGATGAGATGGAAGGTATTTGCAGCCTGAAACGGTTGCGCACGGTGTAGTAGTCATGTGATCATCACATGACTGTACAGACATCTAGAGTTACCTCGTAAGGACAGTGTGAGTTATTTTTATTCACGACATGCACCACTTGGCATCAAGATTTTATACTCGATTATGTAATATAAGAAATATTAATTGTTACTAGTGCTCAGAACGTGTATTTTTCATATAGGATTGTATACACTTTCATTTTCTCCGAGATGGGATAACACTTATAGGCTCAAAGAAATAGTAACCATCCAGTCATCCTGAAACGCGTGTAAGTTGGTTCTTGAATTGACCGATGAGCCATCTCACTATTGTTGCGTACAAATGATCAATCTGCCCTGTGACTAGTTACTAGATCAAGAACTAGCAAACATAGACTCCCTCTCTTTAGTTACCTACAGAAAACTCTATCGAAAGGCTAATAGACCCTTCGCCAGGCACGAAATTACACTTCTTTTTGACATTCCATAGATTCGTGGTGGGAGCCTTTATAATCGTAACCATCACTCCATTTGAGCTATCTGGCGCCAGAGCCCAGGTAACTCCTTCGGCCACTTCGATAACCATCTCAAACCCTCTCCGCATATCCGTATTCCGCACTAGATACTTCGGTTGAGACTTCATCTTCCATTTCTTCGACAACTTGACAACAAAATACCACCCCCACGAGCTTTTAAAGCTTATGGTAGTGTGTGAAATTAGCCTTCTAACATCGGAGACGTACCAAGAGCCACTAGAATCTGCAGGCGGTCTAATTTCGGTGAGGTCATCATCTGAGACGTCAGAAAATATGTAAAGCAGTCCAGGAGAATTGGCGCCACGCTTAGGATAATTTGGGCGCTTAGGAATGTCGTTAAATGATGGTTTAGACGGTGGCGGTTGAGGTGGATGAAACCCGGGATGGGAGTCCGAGTGACTATGAGAAGCATCGTATGGAAATTTCGGCTTCTCTCTTGGCATTGGGCGCTCACATGAAAATTCATTCGCTCTACGCCGACCTTCAAAGCCTTCAGGATGGTTGGCCCTTGGAGTAGGAGGATGACGATAAGGCGCAGGCCTTCCAAGTTGGGCTCTTGGCAGTGTACGGTCGTATGTCAATCGCTTGGTTTCATCTCCTAGCACTTCCCATGCACATGAGGCAGCCTTGAAGACCTCAACATGCTTGTCGCGCTCGTGGTCCGATAAACCGAAGGTCTTGTCAGGGTGATTATCTGCTGCGAGCTTATAGTAGGCTTTGCGGATGGTGTTGATATCTGCGGTAGGTGAGATACCGAGGATATTGTAGTGTGTTGGCGACATGTAAAGCAAGGCCTTTTCGTCTGAACAAGTATCTGTCGTTTGTAGTGGAGTGTGTGTTGATTGATTCTGCTTAATGTGCAGTTCCAGCGGAGCTTTATACGATGACCCAGTGTGATTATTGTGAGTCAACATCGTCAAGACAAAGTGACACACCATTGTATGGCACTCCATTCAGTCAGTCTTCTGATGTGATCATTATGCACCGACTCAGACGTAACCCTATCGTCCAATGACTACCGCTAAACAGTTTCAAATGTCTAATATTTGTACCCGAGTTCACCTCGCAAACTTAAACAGTCAACCTCAGATAGGACAATAGGGTTGATATAGATCGTCAACTTTTGTAGCTTAATGGTACTTGGCAAAATAACTATAGGTGTATATAAACACGGCTTAATCTTTTCGTTTTAAGCAAAGTAGTGCACGCTGCACAATCTTCCCTGCCTTTCTGAGTTGGGGATATAAATCATTACTTTATTGTGAACACTCCTGTAGTACAAGCTTTCGCAGTCTAGGTCATCGAAAAAGGCATTGTACATGAACACGGATGCAGATAGTCAATGAAATGTGGGTATTGCTAAGTGTCACGTGCACCACGATAGGGCATAGACACGAGATAAATTCGTTTGCTTGTCGTCGTTTGCTTGGTTTCATCACCAAATACAAAGAAGCATCGCAAATCAACGTATCGCCCGAGCAGTATCACCAAAATGCAATTACCTCTGTGCGTCTACTGCAAGTACATCAACTGGTACTGACTCGGAGCAGCCGAACAGGTCGCAATTAATGGATGGTGAGTGCAAACGTATAAAATTTTTGATCTCACCGATGCGCATCACCTGTACCTCTGGATGATCAGGCGTGCTTACCGATCGCCATCCTCTCTCGTTTTTGTGGGTTTATACTGAAATTTCCGTCGCAGTTGGGAAACTTACGCGCTTAGCTTCCTTTCTGACAATCTACAATGAATCTGGGCACTAATCCAATGAGAGACTCACAGTCGCTCCCCGACCAAAAGATCCACCTAGTTGAAGATCAAAAGCATGTATGTTGTACCACACGTTTTGGATGTGGTGAAATCGTTCACTGTCACAACCTCTATACCAGGCCCACCTTCCACAGCTCATCAATCCGGCCTCTCATTCCTCTATTCTAAGCTCGACGCTACACACCATCACCGAATTAAGTATTCGTACCCAGGATATCTGGACACAAACACCGCAGCAGCCTACTTCCCACCCTTCTTGTCAAGGTCTCCCGTCGGGCAGGTCTTGACTTTGGACTTTCTCGCAAGCTTACAGAAATTCGTATCCTTTGAGTCCATCCTCATCCATCCAGTGACAAGACCGAGACCCGGCATCGCATCAAACGAACCCGCTTTCCCAGCACCACATCGATAGTTCAGAACGTTCAGTGCATCGCTCACCATACCATCATGCGCCCAAACATGTCTCGCTTGTGGGGGGTTCGTATTGCAGAGGAAAGCAACGACATTGCCGCGAATGACGTAGAGGGATTGCGAGGGAGGAATGCTTTTACTGCCCTTGTCGAGACCGGCCTGTTGGTATAGTTCCCTGATGGCGCTTTCGAGGTTGTTTGCGTCCTGCACGCATATCTTGTCAGCGTGTATCCTTTATATCATCATGCGTGCTACATGCCAAAGGAATATCGCAGCCACAGTACGAAGGTTGGGTATCCGGTGGGAACTTGAGGTCCATGCTCGAAGAAGGAGGGTCGATCGTGAAGCCCTTGCGAGCAACAAGAGCTCCAGCCTCGGGCTGGCTCGCCGGCATCGAGAAGCCGAGTACAGCAAAAGCCGCGAATGCGGCGACAACAGAAGTAAACATGATTTGTTGATCTGAAAAGGCGGCTGAAGTAATAGATGGAAGCGCAGCTTGAGTCTGGCGAATATAAAAATTGATTAAACGAGTGACAAGAAAGTGAAATCTAGATTCGATATGACGTTGAACGCTCTCGGGAGCATGTCGCTTTATAGCTCTATCGGAAGTCGGATCGGTCCCATGTCATTCACAAAGTAAGATCCCTTTTAGGAAACTTTGCGATTTGCGATCCGAGACAGGACAACGCACTGATCAGAAAGTTCCACGTCCGGTGATTGTTTTGGGGGCGCAAGTGAGAAGCGTAAGCTTTTTCCGGAATTGAGCAAGAGAACTCTCTCAGGACCGCTAGGTAGCTATACAGAGTTTTAGATCGATTCGTAGAGTTGCCGTTCAGATCATGCGAAAATTCCACACTAAACTCACAAAGTGTAAAAGAGCACATGCTTGAATCGGATTCTCCTGTCATCCGGATTTTGACTTGGAGACTCACTCTCACCACTATCCGGCCGCAGACGCAATCCCTGCGAAAGGATTTATGCTTACGTTGAGCCACCAAATGTGGGGTCTCCGTGAATAGAAGATGCACTGGGCTCGCAAAATGCACTGCATACCTAAAAAGGTGAGTCTGTCTTGCAGAGAAAGCTACTCTTATTACCAATCAATAATATACAAAGCTACTCAGTCTCCTTCACCCGGGCCGATTCAATCGTCACGTCGTCCCTAGCCAACTCAGTATGTCTTGCCTGTTTCCAGGGATGACGTTCTCACCATCCCCCTTCACACCCATGGTCACATTATCGTCAGCCTCCCATACCTCCCCTTCCTCATCCTCCCTTTCTTCACCAAATGCATCGTCGTCACACTCACTTTCATTGTTCCCCTCGCTTGTATAATCGGTCTCTTCCTCTTCCTCTTCCTCTTCCCCCGTCTCCTCATCATCTTCAGTCCAACCGTACGACACCACGGCTCTCTGATCCATCTCAAGGAGGGCCTGCTTGGCGTTATAATTCCTCACCACTCCCAGATCAACATCTGGATGCGCCTCCTCCCACTCTCTCTCACCCTCTGCCCAGTTCTCGAACCCGGGCCTGATATTGTTAAGGCTCGTCTTCACGCGGTGGTAAGCCTTCCGGCATATCGCAAACTGACTCGCGGAAGAACACTGTCCAGACCAAGGTCCACCAAATTCACCCCATGCCTCCATCAGAGCGTCAAGAAGATGATGGTAGGCATTGACATTGCAGACAGGGCATCGAGTTGGAGCAAGAGCTCCAGGGAAGGCCTCGATCATCTCGTTGTAAGTGGGATGGACGGGGTGCTTGCACATTGCGACGATGAAGCTAGTAGGGGGGGATGCGTCCTGCTGTCCAGTACTATTTTGAGGAGCACTAGCAGGAGAGACATCACGACCCCAGCGCTTGAAGTTGTCATATTCTAACGCATTGCTTATCTCACGGCATTGTTCCCAGGTCAAACTTCGATTGTTGACAAGGAATTTCCACTTTGTAAAGTTCTCTAGCTCGTCGCCTTTGAAGACCAGCATACCAAGGATTGGTTTGGGGGGTGCCCCAGTACGCTGAGCTGGCATCTCGGCCGAAACATCCAAAAAGTTATCCATGTCGTTGATGGTCGGCAACGTATCAGCTGCGAATGAGACGTTATTCGTATGACGAGGTGGACGCTCCTGGGGGGGAGAAAGGATAGAATGCGATGGAGCTTGGTATCTATGCCCCGGTTGGAAGGATGTCCAGAGTGAACCTGGTATTCTGTCGGGGGAAGATGGAAACGGCGACAACTCTTTGTCCGGTGATTCACGATCGTCATACTGCGGCGAACAGCTTTCAGCAGACGAGTCGGACTGGTAGTCCACCAGCGGGCTTAGACTAGACGGGTCAGGGTCAGGATCTAGCGGCGAGGTGCCCACAGTAATAGACTCCAACACCTCACCTGGAGGTATAAGTTTTGCGCGCTTCTGAACGTTCTCAGACACAGGCGGCGCATGAGGTTCTTCATCCTGGACCTCATCTTCAATCCGCTTTCGTTTCCCGGTGCTTGTCATGATGGATCACGTTGTCTGAGCTGTGCCGGTTCGGTTGACGGTTCGTTTGTGAGGTGGTTGTCCGAGAAAGTATTGTGGGGCTAGCGGGTCTGAGTCAATATATCGCAGAGGCATTGGTGCCAAGCCAAGAAAAGCGTTTGCGGGCTATGATGTAGTGAAAGACTGCACAGGGTCTTTTACCCTCATGTGCCCGGTGAAATGGGTTGTAGAAACGGATAGGCGCTTCTCGTGTAGAATTGTATCTAATTCCTTCCAATATCTACATGATATCTCCTTCTAGGATAGTGCGGAGATGGCGTCCGCATCGCAAGTAGGGGCTTCTGTCTGCATTGAGGGCACTTTTGCGTCGTTGCTTAGGGCTTGATCGGTGCCTAGGTTCAACATTAAAAATGGCTCGAGGGGGCAAAGAATCAGCACTCACCTCTCCCATTCTCATCAAGTCGAATCAGCTCTCGAACCTTCTCCATGTCACTAAGATACTGCTGCGTATCTGGATGCCTCGGCCCAGCACTCTTCTCCGCAACGAGATACGCTTTTTCATACAGCGACAACGCCTCCACATACCGCTTCTGCAAGCGCAGAACGTCCGCCATGGTTTGAACACCCAACATAACATCCATATGATCGTACCCACTCATTTCTTCAAACCCAGTGGTGAGTCTCCTCGCAAGCTCCTCCGCTTCTGCAAATTTTTGTTGCGTTGCCATGAGGCGTGCAAGATTCTGCATAGAACGTAAAGCCTCTAGTTTCAGTTCATCATCAGAGTCGTCGGCGTAACCATCAATGACTCGGCGAAACCAGGCTTCAGCCTCTTGGTGTTTGTTTCGCAAGACCAGTACTTCCGCAAAAAAATTGATGGTTGGCAATGAAGGAGTGGAAAAGTTTTCCGTCTCCCACTTCATGATCTCACGGTACCTCTCTTCTGCCTCTTCAGTGTTTTTTCCCTGCAATTTGATTAGGAGGGCGAGCCTTGCCATGCTGTCGATGTTGGACGAGGTACATGTATAGTCCTTGACTGTAAGCTTGCGTTGAGCCGCCACAGCCTCGTCGTAGTTCCCACTCATCATACTGTTAAACACTGCGCTACTGATACAAAATTTGAATTTCGAAGAGTCAGTCCCATGGATTCGTTTCTTCTGCTCCCACACGTAGGTGAACAACGCTTCACTTTCTTCCGACTTGCCCTGGCCTTTGAGAGCTGATGCAAGACAATAGGCACTTTCGAGTGTATCGGGATGGTCTGGTCCCAGGACTCTCTGTCGGCCTTTCCACGCATTTCGGAGTTTTACCTCGGCTTCGACGTATTTTTTCTGTCGTTCCAAGGCGTCACCAAGCCGATGCAGACTCTGAAGAGTGATGTCGTTCTCTTCTTTCTTGCAGAGATCGAAGGTCTTTAGCGCATACCGATCAAAAGACTCTGCTTGGAGGAGGTATCCCAATCCAAAAGCAGCCTCGGCTAATTTCTGGATCAAATGTGCCGAGTCGTACAATGCCTGTTGACCTACAGGCGGATACGACACTGCGCGATTTATGTGTGAGTAAAACGACGGTCCACCATCCGCGTCCGGGATCGTTAGATGTCCCTTGGGACAATGCTTGGTAAGAAGGGAGATGAACCTATCTGTCCATCCAGCCAACTCACCGTGAATCTCCAGCCACTTGATGGTGGTGGCTTGGATGAGACGATGCATGGAGAAGTTGCGGCCATCAACAGTAGTCTTGATCAGCGAAAAGTCGGTAAGAGTGGACCAGTCATTGTCAAATATATCGTTCGCTTTCTCGGATTGCTCCTCGACATAATGTATTCGAGGTCGGAAGCAATTGCACAAGTTCCAACACGTTACCCGGGACTCTTTCAAACCCCTTTTCGGGGACTGTTCCTTGCCGTACTGACCGTCGACAAGCGTCTCCGGAATTTTCTGCCGATCAAACAAACACATTAGTGAGAGCAATCTAGCAGCAGACGGTCTGACTGTGCGAACGTACTCGAACGACAGTTGCCATGTCGTCACCACGGAATTCGACCTTTGCCTCTCTCGATGAGACTCGGCAGAACTTTCGCTGAGCAATGCGACCATATCTTGATCGCTGTTGTTGAGCTTTTCCAAGTAGTTCTGTATAGTCATGCGTGGCCACATCTTGCTGATGGATGCTGCGGCCTGGGAGATCGCAAGAGGTATGTAGTCAAGGGTCTCGACGAGCTTGAGCATGTCCGATTCCTCGTGTGTGCCTCTAAGCTTTTTCCCGAGCAACAACATTGCTTCGCCCTCGTCCATCTCTTCCAACAGGATATAATGGTTCGAATTCCCAGTTAACGCAACGGCAATGTCTTTATCTCTTGATGTGACCAATATAGTTCCAGTAGACGATTTGGGAAGGAAGTCGCGTATCTGCGGTGCGGTCGGATCGTCGGCAGCGTCCGGTTGATTATGGAGGCTGTGGTGCGGCGGCGCAGCAGTCAACACCTCCATTTCATCCGCATTATCCAGGATCATGACCCATTCGCCATTCGCTTCGTCAGAAAGCCAATCATATACGCCCTTGAAGATATCTGTACTGTTTTCGTCCCAAGCCGGAAGACGAATCGCTTTCGCAATCTGTCGATAATCCTCGTGGAACCGAACCACCGATCCAGCGTGCACCCAGAACACCCACCTCTGGGGAAATTTCTCGCGCGTCCGATATGCGTACTCGATTACAATTTGAGACTTTCTACGGGGACGCCCGATTAGCACGCGTTCGTGTCCCGGTGAGTTTGAAGAATGTACTTGAGATATCATACCCAATACCCCCTACACCAACCAGGCCAAATTTGGCAATCGGATGAGGCACATGAGTTCGAGCAACAATGTCATCCAACGCGGCTCGTCCTACAAAATCCACATCTCGCGCAAAGGGCCTATTGACAAAGGTGGGTACTGCTTTCGAAACTAAAAGTCAAACTCAGCACCGCCCTGCAAAAAGATGCTGCACAAATCGTTCATCGATATCCCCAAGCTTGAGTGGAGTGACGTACGCGAGATTTCCTTGTTCCGAGCTGATGCGATACTTTGGTGCGACATGGCCTCAACGTACCTCCTGATCGTCTTTTCGATTTGGTTGATCTCGGCTTCGTGCCTCAAGCTTGCCATGGCCTTTAGAGCTCTCGCACTGCTCGAGTCGTCATCTTTAGGCAGCACCTTCTCGACGATAGCGTTCAGGTTGCCAATCTGAACGTTGCACTCCTGTAAAAGCGGGCCAAGCGCCTTTCTCGCGCTATCAGCTAGTCTGTTCTCATCCAAGGCGAATTTGGTTTCTCGAACCACCTCTATGGATGCGGGTAGTCGAAGTTTGATGTGTAGAAGAGCCTTGGGAAGCTTGTTCGTTTTGTCGAGAAATTCGTTCAGCCGAGCTACGACTTTGACACCCATGTCGATCAGTTGAACGATACTGGCTGCTGCGCTGACAGCTTCCAAGCCAGACATGATGCCGGCGGGTAAAGCTGAAGGCTACTAACTGAGGCAGATTAGCGTCGTGAAGAAGGTGGTCCAGCATCAGATGGGATGGGAGAAGGGCAATATTTGAGGGGCGGTGTTGGGGTCCGGGCGGCTATTTGATGCATGGGGGCGGCACAGCCTGGCGAGCTGTGATACGCGACATGGTCGCAGGCTCAAGCAATCAACTTGGTCTCAGTGGGTGCGACAGAAATGAAAAGAAGGTTACATGAGGAGAAAACAGATCATTCAGAAGGATACAAGATTACGTGAGGACGAAAAGCAAAAACAATGCCTGAACACTGGACTAAACAAAACAGGAGCGCAACTTGGGCAGTCTACATAACCATGCAGTACGAGTTCTGTTTCTTTGCCTGTGTGTAAAGCATCTTGCTCCATGCACTCGGGACATGGCTCTTCGCCACCAGGTTCTCCATCTTCTCCTGGTACCAAAAGCAGACTCATCAGTAAACGCCGGACTGGACAGGAGAATCGCTTGGGCGATTCACATAACCACACAGCACGAGTTTTGCTTCTTTGCTTGTGTGTAAAACATCTTGCTCTGGGCACTCAAGCCTTCGCTCTTCGCCACCAGGTTTTCGATCTTCTCTCCACGCTCGAGCGTACTGTTGATGGTCTTGTGCAGCACCTGGGTGGTGTCTTCAATCTCCCTCTGCAGCTTTATGATGGGGTCCACCTCCTCTGGGTCTTGGGCGGTCAAGATGTAGGTTTTCAGTTCGGCGAAGGCCAAAGGGTTCGGGTCGCTCAACATTTTGGGAGGCCGGAGGGACGTGTAGGCCGAGCGGGGGTATTTGGCCACGAACTCATCGCAAATCTTGGAGAGGAGGGATTGCGCGACTATCGATGGGTAATCTTTGTCGGTGGTGATGACGCCACAGATGCCTTCGCTGCGGCCGTGGCAATGGAACAGGTTTTCCGAGCCGGTCTCGTCATCCACAAAATCCTGTCTCATGCCCGGTCCTGTCTTTCCGGCGCACTGCGCAGCAAACACGGTAGCCTACACGCCTCGTCAGCCCCTGGACTCGCAGCAGCAGCAGCAGCAGCAGTGAACGTACGAATTCGTGGACAGCAGCTCTCTTGAAGTAGTTTATACTGTTGAGATTAACCTCGGTCGACAGCTCTATAACGGGTCCTGGGTCAGTCCTCAGAATCTAGGGGCGGAAGTCAGTGATGCCGTCCAAATGGCGAGTGTGGATGCGGTGAGACGTACGCCGATGTAGAAGACCTTCATGATGGAGTTAGCTTTATCGAGCCCAAGAAAAGCAAAAAAATAACAATAAAGAGGGGGTAAATAAACTGCGAGTGCGAGTACGAGTGGAGGTGGGCGTTGTGTTCTCCATCACGTTTCATACGACTTCGGACAACTGGGCAGCGGGCGGCGGCTGACATAAGGGGAAGAGTGGTGGAGGGGCGGGAGTGGTGGGGGCAAGTGCAGCCGAGCATCGACTCATCTCAACCCATCGCGCCTGCGCAGACAAACAGTCCATGAAGGAGCGGCCCACTTACACGGACGCTGTCGTCGATGAAGAGCGAGGCCAGATCGAATTTCTTGTGAGCAGTTCCGTCCTCCCCGCCCCACGCAGAGCCAATCCAGTCAGTCCAGCCGGAAAGGCCAGACGTGACCTCCTCGAACTGGAACCAGCCCATCATGCCGGATTCTCCGGCTCTGGAGAAATGGCTCGAGCAGCTGGAGGCAATGCGGAAGGCGATAGCAGAGCTGGACCTTCCGCCGTCCGATGCTGCGAAGGCGAAGGCGAAGGTGGAAGCGCCGGCCTATGGGGACGATTTGGATCTCGACGATGACGACCTCTCCGGGACCGCGAGTGGGGAGGATATCTGGGACGTGGCCAGCGACGGAGTTGAGGAGGAGGAGTACAGCAGCGACCACCTTGACCAGTTTGCCGACCGTTACGACCAGCACTGGCTTGCCGACAGGTGCGCGGGAGTTGCGCTGAAAGGCGAGGGCCTGGAGGCAAGGGCGCTCAAAGAACAGATCTTGGCGGTCCTCGCGAGCGAGAACAATGGTGAGTGCGCCTGTTCGGAGGGGAGGGAAGAATGCAGCCGCTGATGCCCAGGCAGACGAGGAGCTCCAGATGATGCTGGCCGAGACGGTGGGCTACGGCGAGCTCGATCTGGTGGCCGACCTCATAGCCCATCGCGGTGACATCACGCGGTCCCTGCGCGAGCAAGAACAAACGCAACCGCAACCCAGGCGCGACCTCCTTGACCGCCTCCAGACCAGGCAGGAGCGCGAGGAAGCCCTGAGGCGGCAGGACTGGGAGCACAAGAACGCCGCCCTTGCTCCGGCCCTGGACCGCAAAGGCCCGCAGTATCCGCACGTGTACCGCACCCATGAAGCCGGCAACAAGCTCTCCGCCTACGGGAAGAAGTATGCCTTGCCTCCGAACCACACGCATTACGACGACGGCGTGTACGAAGAGTATGCGATCCCGGCCATGCCCGTCGGCACCATCGGCGCCGGGCGCAGGCTGGTCGAAATCAAGGAGCTCGATGGCCTCTGCCGGCGCACCTTCAAGGGCTACAGGTCGCTGAACCGCATGCAGAGCTTGGTGTATCCCGTCGCCTACCACACCAGCGAGAACATGCTCATCTGCGCCCCCACCGGTGCGGGTAAGACGGACGCCGCCATGCTCACGATTCTGAACACGGTGGCAAAGTACACCGTGCCCAATCCCATCGAGGAGCCCGATGCTGCCGACTTCGCCGTCCTTTCCGAAGACTTCAAGATCATCTACGTAGCTCCCATGAAGGCGCTTGCCGCCGAAGTCACGGACAAGCTGGGCAAGCGCCTGGCCTGGCTCGGCATCAAGGCTCGCGAGCTCACGGGAGACATGCATCTCACCAAAGCGGAGATCCTGGATACCCAGATCATCGTCACCACGCCCGAGAAGTGGGATGTCGTCACGAGGAAGAGTACCGGAGACACGGAGCTCGTGCAAAAGGTCCGCCTCCTGATCATCGACGAAGTCCACATGCTGCATGACGAGCGCGGAGCCGTTCTCGAGAGCTTGGTCGCTCGAACTCAGCGCCAGGTCGAGAGCACCCAATCGCTCATTCGCATCGTCGGACTCTCTGCCACCCTTCCCAACTACGTCGACGTCGCCGATTTCCTCAGGGTGAACAAGATGGCCGGCCTGTTCTACTTCGACGCTTCTTTCCGCCCGGTGCCTTTGGAGCAGCACTTCATCGGGGCGAAGGGCAAGGCCAACACGGCCAAGTCGAGGGAGAACTTGGATCGAGTGGCTTTTGACAAGGTCAAGGAAATGCTGGATCGTGGCCACCAAATCATGGTGTTTGTGCACTCGCGCAAGGACACGGTCAAGACCGCGAGGATGTTGCATGAGAAGGCGGTCGAAGAACAGTGTGCCGACCTGTTCGATCCGACACAGCATCCGCGATACGACTCCGCGGTTCGCGACATGAGGCAGTCGAAAGGGCGAGAGCTCCGCGAGTTGCTGAACAAGGGTATGGGCACCCATCATGCCGGTATGCCTCGCTCGGATCGCAACCTCATCGAACGCCTGTTCGGTGAAGGTGTCATCAAGGTCCTATGCTGCACAGCCACCCTGGCCTGGGGTGTCAATCTTCCCGCCGCCGCAGTTCTCATCAAGGGGACCCAAGTTTACAACGCCCAAGAAGGCAAGTTCACGGACCTGGGCATCTTGGATGTGCTTCAGATCTTCGGTCGTGCCGGTCGTCCGCAGTTCCAAGACACTGGAATCGGATTCATCTGCACGACGCATGACAGACTCGATCATTACATGAAGGCGGTTACCGAGCAGCAACCCATTGAATCACGGTTCTCGGCCAAGCTTGTGGATAACCTCAATGCGGAGATCTCGCTCGGCACCGTTACCACTGTCCAAGAAGCCGTGCAGTGGCTCGGATACTCCTATTTGTTTGTTCGAATGCAGAAGAGTCCGTTGAACTACGGAATCGAGTGGGCCGAGATTCGAGACGATCCGCAGCTCGTGCAGCGACGGCGGAAGCTGATTATCGATGCGGCTCGGACGCTGCAAAAGAGCCAGATGATCATCTTCAACGAGACGACCGAAGACTTGCGCGCCAAAGACGTTGGTCGTATTGCCAGTCAATTCTACGTCCTCCAGTCCAGCATCGAAATCTTCAACACCATGATGAACCCGCAGGCTTCAGACGCGGACGCACTTGCCATGGTCAGTATGAGTGGGGAATTCGATCAGGTCCAGTCGCGTGAGACAGAGCAGAAGGAACTTTCGGCCCTGCAAGAGGAGGGATACGTGGTCACCGAAGTCAAGGGTGGAGTTGGCACGCCCCATGGAAAGACCAACGTTCTGTTGCAAGCACATATATCGCGTGCTCGACTGGACGACTTTACCCTGGTGTCCGACACCAACTACATCACCCAGAATGCTGCCCGTATTGCGCGTGCCTTGTTCATGATCGCTCTGAACCGTCGTTGGGGGTACCAGTGCCTGATACTTCTCAGCCTTTGTCAATCCATCGAACGCCAGGTCTGGACAATCGAGCACCCGCTGCATCAATTTGACCTTCCTCAGCCGGTACTGCGGCAATTGGATCAAAAGTTCACCTCGATCGAAGCATTGCGCGACATGGAGCCCGCCGAGATCGGGCAACTGGTGCACAATACCAAGATGGGCAGCGTCATATCACGATTGTTGGACAATTTCCCCACCCTCAGTATCGAGAGCGAGATCGCACCGCTGAACCGAGACGTCCTCCGCATCCGATTATGGCTTACGCCCGACTTCAAGTGGAATGACAGGCATCACGGCACTTCCGAACCATTCTGGATCTGGGTCGAGAACTCTGAAACCTCCGAAATCTTCCACTACGAGTATTTCATCCTTTCGCGGAAGAAGCTGTACAATGACCACGAGTTGAATTTCACCATCCCTCTTTCGGATCCTTTACCTTCGCAGATATACGTCCGAGCCGTGTCCGATAGGTGGCTGGGTGCGGAAACGGTTCATCCCATCTCGTTCCAACACTTGATTCGACCAGACACGGAGAGCGCCTACACGGATTTGCTAAACCTTCAACCGTTACCCATCTCCGCTTTGAAGGACATGCGGTTGGAGGAGCTGTATGGACAACGTTTCCAGTACTTCAATCCCATGCAGACACAGATCTTCCATTGTCTATACCACACTCCCGCAAACGTGCTTCTTGGATCACCCACAGGCAGCGGAAAGACGGTGGCTGCCGAACTTGCCATGTGGTGGGCTTTCCGTGAAAATCCGGGCTCAAAAGTGGTGTACATTGCACCCATGAAAGCGCTTGTTCGCGAGCGAGTCCACGATTGGGGCAAGCGCCTTGCTGGACCGCTGGGTTTGAAGTTGGTCGAGCTGACTGGTGACAATACCCCTGATACTCGCACCATCCGCGACGCCGATATCATCATCACGACTCCCGAGAAGTGGGATGGTATCAGTCGAAGCTGGCAGACCCGTGGCTATGTCCGACAGGTCAGCCTCGTCATCATTGATGAGATTCATCTGCTCGGTGGCGATCGTGGCCCTATCCTGGAGATCATCGTGTCCAGGATGAACTACATTGCTTCTCAGAGCAAAGGCTCCGTTCGCCTGCTGGGCATGTCCACAGCCTGTGCGAATGCAAGCGATCTCGGGAATTGGCTCGGTGTCAAAGAAGGCTTATTCAACTTCCGACACTCGGTCCGTCCTGTTCCACTGGAGATCTTCATTGACGGCTTTCCCGAGCAGCGCGGATTCTGCCCGCTCATGCAGTCGATGAACCGACCGACATTCCTTGCCATCAAGCAACATTCACCGGAGAAGCCGGTGATCGTGTTCGTAGCTTCACGTCGGCAGACACGCCTGACTGCTCGAGATCTCATCAATTTCTGCGGAATGGAGGATAATCCACGCCGCTTCCTGCACATGTCCGAAGAGGACCTGGCGGTCAATCTCGAACGCGTCAAAGACGACGCACTGCGCGAGGCCTTGAGTTTCGGTATCGGTCTGCATCACGCTGGTCTCGTGGAGACTGATCGCTCATTGTCAGAAGAGCTCTTCGCCAACAACAAGATCCAGATCCTCGTTGCTACCAGTACCCTCGCATGGGGTGTCAATCTACCTGCACACCTCGTCGTCGTCAAAGGCACGCAATTCTTCGACGCGAAGACCGAAGGATACAAGGATATGGATCTCACCGACGTGCTCCAGATGCTTGGTCGAGCCGGTCGTCCTCAATTCGACTCTTCGGGGATAGCTCGTATTTTCACCCAAGATGCGAAGAAGGAATTCTACAAGCACTTCCTGCACACCGGTTTCCCTGTCGAATCGTCCCTCCACAAAGTCCTAGACAACCATTTGGGTGCCGAGATATCCGCCGGTACCATCACCACGAAACAAGATGCGCTCGACTATCTCACTTGGACCTTCTTCTTCCGTCGGCTGCACAAGAATCCATCATTTTACGGCCTCGAGATCTCAGCGGAGGAACACAACACCATTGCCGCACAGACAATGGCCAACGACTATATGATCAATCTCGTCGAAACCTCGCTGAACGATCTTGCCGAATCGTCATGCGTGTCTCTAATGGGTACTGGCGATATCGACGCCACACCCCTGGGGAAGATTATGAGCTACTACTATCTCAGCCACAAGACGATCCGCTACCTTGCCAAGCACGCCAAACGCGATGCTTCTTTCGCCGATGTGCTGTCCTGGGTCTCCCACGCTACCGAATACGATGAGCTACCCGTCCGCCATAACGAAGATTTGATCAACGCCGAACTCTCCAAAGTACTGCCTCTACCGGCAGATGACTTTGGGCTACCGATGTGGGATCCACATGTCAAGTCCTTTTTGCTTCTCCAAGCCCACTTTTCACGCATCGACCTGCCCATCTCCGACTACGTCGGAGACCTGAACAGCGTGCTCGATCAGAGTATTCGTATTGTCCAAGCCTCCATCGATGTTCTCACGGAGCTCGGCTACTTGAGCTCCTGTGAAATGATGATCACGCTTCTCCAAGCCATCAAATCCGCCCGCTGGCCTACCGATGGTTCACTATCCATCTTCCCCGGTGTCGATGTTGACAAGGAGCGGAAGCGTCTGGAGCATCCGCAGGCAAAACCAAAGACTCTTGTTGAGGCATCGACGGCGCCTGTCCACGTCCTGGAAAAAGCGGCGGGATTTGCGGGAGTACCAAATGCAGGTGTGAAGAGGTTCGTTGAACCCGTGTCGAGACTTCCGGTATTGAAGCTGGATCTCGGACACGTCAATGCAGTCAACATCACACTGACCCTCTCCCGTACGAACCCTGCGCGCAGTGGACCCGGCGGTGTACGTATCTATGCGCCACGCTATCCCAAACCCCAGACGGAAGGCTTCTTCGTCGTTTTATCGTACGCCGGATCCGACGAAATCCTTGCTTTGAAGCGCGTGGGATGGAACGATCCAAGCAAGAATACCGGTGGTAACGGACGCGGTGGGCGTGGCGGGCGTGGCGGGCGCGGAGCTGCTGCTGCTGGTGCTGCGGCTGGAGTCGGCGGTGCAAGACTTCAGGGTTCGGCGAAGATGTCATTACCGCATGAGGCGCAGGGTAAGAAGATTGTCGCGAAAGTGCTGAGTGATGCTTATTTGGGGATGACGTGGACTATTGAAGGGATCGATGTCCCTGAAGCGCCAAGGGTGGAGGATGGTGGGAAAGGTAAGGAAAAGAGCGAACAGTGATGTTCTTGGCTTGATGGACACCCTTTGAATGCTCGTCATGGACGTATCGAGACTTGATGGATCGGTGCCACCGAAGGCTTTCCAGATGATTGCTCACTTTCTTTGCTGTGATGGGTGACGCATGGACCCCAATCAAATTTCAACAAAGCTTCCAACCACTGGATAGTCACACACGTTGCAGTCCCCATCAGGATACAGCAGCAAATGAGTCGTTACGATCTGCATGATTCGATGATTACCATTCCTTTCCGAACGCCGGAAATGCTATGCTGTGCTGTGCTGTGCTGTGCTATGCTATGCTATGCTAACATGTATCTATCCAATTCACCCTCAACTATGCCTTCACCATGAACCCCCATCCCTTGTGACACACCCTCGCGACCCACAACAACGTCGCACTCGCAACCAGCAACACCCCGCCAAACACCCACGCGCCCGTGAAGCCAATCCCGGTATCCAAGATGGCGCCTCCAATCGGCGTACCGACCAACAAGCCGACAGCCACACAAGCAAAGCTCTGCCCCAACCTCGTCCCAATCTTATCCCTCGCATCGAGGCTCAGGCTCACGATGATGGTCGGCGGCAACGAGACAAAGGAGCCCGAAAAGAAGCCGTAAAAGGCCTCGAGGACGATGATGCCGGCGGCGGAGCGGGCCTCGATGTAGCAGAAGCAGAGCACGGCGGACATGATTGCGCAGGGCACGATGGCGTTGAAGGGCCCGATGCGGTCGCTCAGCATGTTGGGGATGATGCGGCCGAAGGTCGAGGTGGCGTTCATGATGGCGAGGAGGTAGAAGGCAAGGTCCGGGGAGGTGATGCGGGCGTGCAGGGCGTAGACCTGGGCGTAGAAGAAGGGCATGTAGAGGCCCATGAAGCCTACGAAGGAGGCGAGGCACATGGCGCTGTAGGCCGGGATCCGGAAGGCGGCGAGGTCGAGCAGGGAGCGGGTGGAGGGCGGGAGGACGCGGACGCGCATGACGAGGTTGGGGACGAGCATGGTGGCGAGGATGAGGAAGGCGAGGGTGCGCGTGGTCCAGGCGAAGCCGACGCGTGGGAGGAGCTTGTGGAAGATGATGGGGTAGATGACGCCGCCCATGGAGCTCCCGCTGGCGGCCAGGCCCATGGCGACGCCGATCTTCTTGTGGAAGTAGGTCGAGAGGATGCCGACGGAGGGGATGAAGAGGAAGCCGCAGCCGGTGCCGAGGCAGATGGCTTGCGCGAGGAGGACCTGCCAGTACTGGGTGCAGAGGGAGAGGGTCATTTGGCCGAGGACGAGCATGACGGTGCCGCTGAGGAGGAGGAAGCGGAAGTAGCCGCGGTCGTAGATGGGGCCCGAGAGGGCGCCGACGACGAGGAGGAGGAAGGCTTGGATGGAGCCTATCCAGGAGATGGCCGAGGGGGTCGAGTGGACGAGCAGCGTGGTCTCGTAGTAGGCTTGGTAGGAACCGAAGGTGTTTATTATGCCCCTACCGTTTGTTGTCAGCATGGATTCACGCCCGTAGAAGAGAGATGAGGGAGAGAATCACGGATAGCATACCAACTGTTGAAGAAGAGGAAAAAAGATCCCAGGACCTGAGCCCACGCCATTGCGCCTCCGTCGGGTATACTCGCCGCATGGTTGACACTGGGCTGCTGGTTCTGTACCGGCTCGATACCCTGCCCCTTTCCTGCCTCCTCGTCGAGTCCATACCCCTCGGCGCTGCTCACGACTTCGTCTCCCTCGGTGACAACGTGCACCTTCTCTTGAGGTTCCGATTCCGTTCCAGCAGGCCGACTTGTGCTGTTCACTGATTTCTCGTCGTACGACCTGGCGGCGGATGGTGTTTGTGTTCGATCCATATCGTGAGATGCGCCGTATGGTAGATTGGATTGCGGCGGGTGTCGTTGATCAATCGTATCGCGAGTCTCCAAAGTGACAATTGCACCTCCTCCACCACTCTCAAGCGCACGTCCACCCTTCGTCGACGCAACGGTCAGAGTCCTCGTCGCAATCTCCAGTCGCACATGGGATCACTTTCGCCCGCCTCACCACGCAACGGAATGCAGGAACAACTTCGTGGTCGAAGTCGACAAAGGGACGGTGAGTTGCTATATATCTACCTCACCGCGGACCCGACCTGGAAAACAAAGAGAGCAAAATCCGGGGGGGGGGGGGGGGACCAAGAACGCGGGCCGGCTGGCCGGCCGTCTGCCATAGATGGACATTTATGAACGGCTTGGCCCTGCAGTCGCAGCCGCAGCCGCAGCCGCAGCCGCAACCATAATCGTAACCACGAATCCAACCCAACCTGCAGGTGGGCGTAAACGAACACGAACCCCGGTACGGTTGCAAAGGGACTTTCCTCTTTCTCCTCAGAACGCGACCCGGACAAAGCCCCAGCCTGCCGCAAAGGCGCAAGCTCGGTAAGCACATGTTGGTAGATCGCCCTCTTATTTGCAATGCATATGCACAGCAAATACCCTTCGTTCGACGTCGACATATCCGGGGTCCTCCACACCCGTTGGCCCGATACCTATTACGAACCCGACCCAAGGGGGAAAAGGACGCACAAGCAATGCGAAGCTCTCGTCTTCCCTGGTCCGCGGAAAGATTCGCATCAATCAAGTCTTGGGGGCCTTTGTTTCTCTGATCCAGTGGACCGCTCTTATTTCCCGCGCACCATGTTCCTCGAAGCTGCGAGGAATTCGCACCGCTCAAACACTCCGACAAGCGGTCAGCGTGAGATGGTCTTGCATCTAGTAGGTAAATGAGATGTCGATCGACGCCGGGCCAGTCCAGGTTCGAGGTGAGCCAACATGATCGCTATTTCGACAAACTCCGATGCAGCTGTGGCTGCAGCTGGAACACCGACGGCCATCTTTCCTGGGAGAAAAAAAGAACACAACGTCCATGCTGTATGATGCCGATGCATTTTGCCCGCTGGGAAGCAGGTAACTATCTACTTATAGTGATTGCTCAAAACTCCACGTAAATCATCTCCAGCCGTGGAAGGTCGCCGTGAACCGCAGTACTTACTGCAAAGAAACTCCTCTCCACATCGCCACAGCCGTGGGCTGCCTCCCCGAGAACAGGGAGCCGGAGCCGAGTGCGGAGGGGAAAAAAAGGAAGGGACATTGAACAAAAATGCCGGGATGATTGTACAAAGGGGAATCTGTTTTGTCTCGTTCCGTCATGAATCTTGAAATGTGGTACACTCATCATCTCGTACTTTTTTGGAATGGCCTTCGCCGAAAGAAATTTTTGCTCGAACGCCAATAACGCCCTCGTCGCTCGCTATGCCCGCGCAACGATGAACCCAAATCCACCCTCGCTCACAGTATGAGAAACGTCCAACCCAGGCGCATAGATGAAGCAAAATGTTGTAACAGATTCATGTCACCTAGACACGTTCGGGCGACCGCACCGCGGTAAAGATGAAGCCGGAAGGACGCTCGACGGATGGCTCCACCCTCTCCTCCCGGTGGAGGCTGTCCAAAAGAGCTCGGGGCATCGAACCATCGGGCAACGGCCTGAGCTCGGTCTTTAGCGCCTTTTGACGCCGTCCCTCGCGTTCCCTCACCACGTCCCTCATGATGTTGACCAACCCGCTCCAGCCAACCTGATTCGCAGCCGCAGGATGACTGAAGAGTCGATCCAGCAGCGGAAGAGGAAGAGAGAGGAGGATGCTCGAGAGCACCTGCGTGACGTGGTTCGGCTTCGAATCATCTTCGGGAGGTGCGTCGCCAAATCGAAGTTTACTCAGACGTGGATTATGCGTGGGTTGTCTGTGCTCAACCACGGTAGGCAACCGAGGATACTGCCGCATCTCAGGTGCGATTGCATAGAGCTTGAAGTCGGAAGGGAAGCTGTACGCGATGAACTCGAGCGCATCGTCCAGGAGCGGGACCGCATATGTTTCGAGCAGGCGGTTGTCAGCGGTGGCGGCGCTGGGCTGCACCGTGGTCTTGTTCGCGGTAAGGCCGAAAGCCATGACCTGGTCGACCGTGTCCCACCGAAGAAGAGCCTTTGCAAGCCTCAGTCCGCATGTCTGCATCTCGGGAATCTGCAGCACCCTGCCGGCGGCAGCATAACTGGTGGCTTGACCCATGCGCCTGCGGGCTTCGTTGTACGAGTAGCCCTGTTCACTGCCTCCATCATAGGGGCTCAGACCAAACAGGAAAGATTGTGGAGACAGAAGCGGAGCGCCATACAAGATCTTGATGGCTTCATGAAGCGACTCGGGTGTCACAAACGCGTCGTCGGTCAGGATATCGACAAGGCGACGTGGGTCCTTTGTTTGGAAGCCGGGTGGCGCACTTCGACGAAGAGCTTCCATGATGACAGGGCTCCGGGACACGATGGCTGCATGCACATGCAGCGAGAGGAGCACGGCATCCGGGGATCGTATGTGAAGGACGTAGTCGGTGAATTCGGGGTTGCCAAAGAAGCCGAATACGTGCCTGGTAAGATCGTAGCCCTCGTTGGGAGGTTCAAACTGACGCGAAGTGGTCCCGTTTGCATACGGCATGACAGTCTCGTCGCCGATCGATGCAGCTTTGACCTCGCCGAACTGAGATTTGCTGGGAGAATGGGTGTGAGAGCTGGCGGTATCGTTCAAACCCTGAGGGCCAGTTTGAAGTGGAAATGAAGCCTGGTACGGTGCTTGATACGAAGCCGAGCCGGGTGGGAATGATGAAGGGAAAGCATAATCATGTCCGTTGGCATAGGCAGCCTCTGGCGGAGGTGCCATGGAGTATGCAGACGGGAGCCACGACGCGGCAGGATCCGAAGGGTGGTGGGAGTGGCCTGGAAAGAACTGCGGTGCCAGGTGGGGCGCGAAGCCGGGCGGTGGACGCGCAAAGGCTGGCTGCGGCGCCGACACCTCCGGCTCCAGTTCCTGTGGTGTCGAAGGCAAAGCCGGGGAGGTTTGGACCGGACCGCCAAAGACCAGACCCTCGACGCTTGGCTGCAGATGATGGGCGGGTGCACTGGCCGGCGGAGGAAAGCGGGGTGATTCGGCGCCGTCTGCGACAGGCGTGTAAGCCAGCGGCCTCTCTCGGGGGTAGAATTCGGGGGGAAGCTCGGCGGGCACGGTGGGCCTGGGACGGACCCCATTGTTGGCGGTCGCGGGCTCGGGCTGCAGCGTACGAGGGGCCTCTTTGGCAGCTTGCGGTGCAGAGTCTTCCTGCGAAGCTGCTCGGAGTCCAGTCAGCATGTTTCTCTGGAGGTGTGTGTGTGTGTGCGCGCGCGAGTGTTTGGCATGGAAGACAGACCTCGGGTATCGACCGCCTCCTCCGCGAGGTGATGCCCAGAGCGAGCTGGCGAGCTTGCCGGCACGAGCTCATCCGCGTCCACGTCCACGTCCACGTCCGCGTCCGCGTTCCCTTCCCCTTGGCCGGGGGCGGAGACGTTCGAATCCGGGGTGAGGGGAGCCTGGAGAGAGGAATCACGGCGCTCTGGCCCGGGCTGCTTCTCCTGTGCGGGTTGCGACGGGGGCTCGCGCTGGGTCGCTGCGGCGGCCGTGGTCGACTCATCCGGCGTAATTGGGCGCGCGGCAGCCGGCGGCTTTACGAAGCGGTGGGGGATCGCTGGAATGATGCGCGGGACCGAGCGGCGGGGCTGCCTCTGGGGGGCAGCAACGCGGCCGGCCTGGGGCGGTGCCATGGTGCGGGATGGGGGATAGAGGGTGGATGGCTGGACAGATGGAAGGATGGGCTGACGAAGATGTAGCAGCAGCGGCTCCAAGATAATTGCGCGACACGCTCGACTGGTCAATTATCCTGGAGCGCCTGGAGAGAGCGAGAGAGAGAAGGAGAGGCGGAGGGAGGGGCGGAGGAGGTCCAGTGAGGTGGGGGCGCGAGTGGAGAGAGGTTGCGATACCAGGTAAGAGGCTGCCGGGCAGATATGTGGGGAGTTTGATTTTTAGTGCGGGTGATGCGTCATGGCGCTCAGACACACTGCCAGGTACGGGTGCGGATACGGGTACGGGTACAAGTAAAGGTACAGGTACAGGTACAGGTACAGGTACAGCTTGTTTTCACACGGTGCCATGTGCCATGTATATACAATCAATCCATCACGTCCACCTCCAACCAATCCATGTCTGTGCTCGTGATCCGGCATCAGGTGAAGCAGATGCAATCACTCCCACGGCAGTTCTCGAACCCCCTTTCCACTGACCTGTCAAAGTCATCGACTCTACTTGACTCCTCCTTCCAATGATGCAAAATGACCACATCGGCCAGCACGTGGCGTCCATGTCAACACGGTGCCGCCATCGCAGTCTCCTCTGCATTGGCTGCACCCTTGTGCCCATGCCACGGCATCTTCTCGACAGTCCACACCTCAACCTACGGATCAGCCCTACAGCCTATCCTCATCATCCCTAGACAAGAGACCAATGGCCCTGGGACCCGCTCGACCATGCACACGTCGGCAACCGTCCAGTGCACGCAGCCGCAGAGACAGCCGCCGCATGGACGACCACCCCCCAGGACATTCCGCAGGCTCGCCGGACAGACGAGCGTGTTTTGCTGAGCCCATATCCGCCCCTTCGTGTGAGTCTCTCGCCGGGACCCTGGTGCACGTGTTGATAGAGCCCAACAGACAACCGCTTCGACATCCTCGCCCATGTTGATTCGTCGGCACCCCAGACCTCCAGATCCACACGGAGAGGAGGGAATCGCACCGGCAAACGCAACCGGCTCAAGCCAATCGTGCAGCAGAGGCACCATGTACTGAAAGACTCGGTACCAGCACATGCTGCTGAGGAGTCCCCCAAAACGACAAACACTGACTCAGCATTCAATCGGACTGGTGCGCCGCGCAGAGATGCTACCCTCCATCTGAATTCAGTCAGACATCACTGGCTGCCCCAGTTCCGACCTGAATCGGAAAAGAGCCCAGCAAATCCAGCACCACCCGCCCCCGAGCCCCTTTCTCCTCGTCCTCCCGAGCCCCTTTCTCTTCGTCCCCCGTCTGCTTCTGCACGGAACCCTTCCACCTCTGTTTCGTGCGGAGCCCCCGCGAAAGTGGCCAACCTCTGCCTCCCGCGGCAGGAACCGGCTGGAGGGCAGCTTGCGAGCAGCGCCCTTTCCACTCCCGTCCAAGAGGCAGTCGCAGCGGCGTGCAGGGCCGTCGCATCGCAGAGACCCGATCGTGCTCCTTCAGCCAGCCCGTCTTGTCGGGATACCTCCGTCGTCTCGTCCTCTCCGCCGTCGCGTCCTCTCCTGCAATCGTTGCCTGCCCCTGAGCCTCCGCTGCCTTTTCGACTGCTCTCCGACCCCGTTCTCCGTGCACTATGGTCTGGATCCAAAACCACGATTCCAGGTGCATTGTTCCAGCAACCGCTCATTACAGCGCCTGCCATGTCGTCAACTCCATTCCTCAAGCGTGCCGTGCCTGGGCTCCTTTCCCCTCAAAGGGCTGCAGCGATGAGCAAGTCGCCACAGCCAGATGGGCTGGAAGCTTTCCTGGCAATGGGCCATGCCGATCCCTGCTGGTGTCGATGCGAGAATGCAAATCGCTCACCTCCCAGCCAGTCGACAGATGAGTGTCCGCCTCCATCGCTGGGCAGTCCGATCACTTTCCTTCGCAAGCATCAGGACAGTGATGCCGAACTGGCGGCTGACATGCGGCAATTGACCACCTCGCCGTCGACACCTCCTACCCGGCCGAATTCCGATTTCGAGGACCTAGGTTACAGCATCGACGAAATTCTCACACCAAGCGATAGCGACGAAAACGAAGATTGGCATACTCTGACGCCAATCAGCAGCAACGAACGCGGGTTCGGCAGTATGCTTCTGCCCCTTGATCTCAGCAGCGGACAGCCAGGTCCGGAAGACGAAGAAGACGAAGAAGAAGACGACGACGACGACTGGTCCATAGTCACCCCCAACAACCAACACCACATCCCACCCTCAACCCCTTCTACCGACACCCACATGAACACCGCCCTCGACTCGGACCTCAGCTCGGACATCATCTCGCTCGCATCGCCCGCAAGCATAAGCTCGCTGGCCTCGTACCCAACACCCCCCCTCACGCCTCTCCTGAGCCCACGCAACCCATCCCCCTCTCCACCGCAAACCCTTCGCACAACACTCAGCCAACCCCCCTCCACCCCTCCCCCTCCCCACCCTTCCTCCCCCAACATCACAATAACGAACCCCGCCCCCTCACATCTCGAAATCCTGTGGGGGGTGTGCCCGGACTGCACGAGATATCTGTGCGAGTGCGCGGGTGCCGAGACGTTGGGAACCGAGTGGTGGCCCACACCTCGGGGGGCGAGCAACGCGCAGCGCACGAGACGCGGACGGAGCAAATCGAAAGATGCCAAGGGTGCGAGCTCCGAGGAGCCGACGACGGGAGGGGGGTAGGACAGACATGGTTGGTCGGGACATGGGAAACGGTTGGGGGTGGATGGCTGTTTGGTGCTTGTCAGGTAGGTGTCCGGATGGGGTCGATTGTCTACACACACGGGCGGGTGAGATCAGGTCGGATCTCGGGTATCTAGATGGAACGGCTTTGCCTCTCTGTCCGTCTTGTAGCTGCTTTGGTAATGTAAGGTGAGTAAATGCATCGACAGCAGGCAGCGCTTGAATCTTTCGGTATGCAGCGGGTGGTTGGCCCAAAGCCCAGCATGTGCAAAACACGGAAAGAACAAGATGGGATGGGAGAAGAGCGGATAGTGGGAATGGGAAGCATCATACACGTAAACGGGAGCAGCTATCCAAAGTCATGAGTCTCCCCAAAAAAAACCCCCAAGACACGGAAAGAATAACATAAAATAGGCGAAAAGGCGGATAGTGGGAACAGAAAGCATTATACACATGAGCGGAAGCGACTACCCAAGTCATCACTCCCCCCCCCCCCCCCCAAAAAAAACCCCCCCAAGACTCCATCCATCTCCCCATCCCAGCCAAAAAGGAGGGAAGGAGGGGAAAAAAAAAAGTGAACCATCAAGCATCTCTCATTACCCACTCATGAACAAGCCCCTCCTCCATCCCGCTCATGTATATACCTCCTCCCACGAAGCCGAGAACTTCTACTCCTGTGGCCTCCCACTCCCAGCCGCCCCACCCATTCGTTCGATATTGCTCAGTATCCTGCTTTTGCTCCCACTCGCGCTCCGGTTGTGACCGGGCGCTCCGCCGCCATATCCGAATCCACCTGGTGCGCGCAGTCCAGAAGGCTTGCCGACGCCGTTTCCGCCTGCACCGTTGCTTCCACGCTCACCCACGCCACCGAGTGCAGACCCGGGCCGGTTGGTCGAGGAGGACATGGGCGCGGAACCGCCGGCCAGGAAGCCGGTGGATCGCAAGGTTTGCGCTGGAGCGGGACGATCCGACGACGAGCCCGAGCGTTTGTGTGCTGCGTCGGTCGATGGAGGTGGAGGTGGAGGTGGTGCAGCGTGCGACTTCCTGAATTCTTCCTGCTGCATCTCCTCCATCTTCTCGCCGCACATGGCCAGCATTTGCTCGGCCGCGGCGACCAGTTCGCCCTTCTCCACGCGTTCGGCTTCAAGGTCTTGCAGCAGGCTGTCGTTGGAGGCCCGGAGTGACTGGAGTTCCGACTGTAGACCCGCAAGTTTTGCCTTGATGCTTTCGAGTTCGGCCCTCTGGGCTTCGATCTGTTTTAGGTCGGTGGGAAGAGATGTTGCGGGCGCCGCCGGAATCGGGACTTGGTTGCAGAACTCGCATTTCTCTTCCGTGGATGGGAGCTGGCCATCAGGGACGACTTTGGAGAAGGTTTCCTGTTTCTTCTCGGCTTCGTCCACCTTTCGTTCGAGCCGGATGATCTGGAGACGGAGTTCTTTGCATCGCTCATCTGCCTTCCTTTGGTAGCTCTCTTTGAGCGCCTTGATCTTCTTCTCATGCTTTGCCTTGTACGCTGCATGAAGATCGCGCGCGACTTCGTTGACCTTCTCCGCGATGGCTGTTTGGCACTCGATCTCGGAGTAGATCTTCTTGTTCTCGGCATCCTCATCTGGGTTGATGAATGTTGTCATATCCACATTCTTGCTCTCGGCCTCGATAAGACGCGTTTCCAGGTCCGAAGACCGCTGTTCGGCTTCTTCGGCACGCTTTTCGGCTTCCGCAAGGCGCATGCTCGTTTGCTCCCTTTCCGCCTCGCGCTCCGTGAGATCGGTCTGTACACCCGCGAGCATCCTTTGAACCTCTTCGCCCTTCTTCCTCCACTCTTCCATTTGCCCTTCCGAGTGTTCACGCGCGGACCGCTCATCCCGAAGCGACTCTTGCGCTTCACCGACGCGACGCTCGGCATCCGAGACTGCCTTGACCAAAGACTCAACCTGCGCTTCCTTCCCGGAAAGACTCGCCGTGAGGGAGGATATCTGAGACTGGAAACTCGACTTCAAGCTCTCCAGCTCGCGGATCGTGACGGTGGGTACAGAGCGTGGGGTCGGTGCCGGGGGCAGTTCGAAATCGAGCAGATTCAAAACAGGGCGATATTGACGGGGGGTCGCCGGGATGTTCGCAGATGCTCCTTTGTTGGGTGAACGTTGGTTGTTGTAGAAAGAGAGCAGGTTCGGCTCGGTCGTGGACCTGGGGGGTGATGGGCGGCTGCGCGGAGAGCCCCGTCGAGAAGTGGAGAAAGCTTCAAACTGTGCAGTAAAGTCGAGCAGTAAATTGGTGGTGTCTCCCTCCTTGCGTGAGCGGCGGGGCGTGGGAGATGGCGTGCGCTGGGTTCGACGGACGGTTGAAGGGGTCATTTGCGCACGAGCGCGAGGTGTGGTCTGTCATACCATCAGCAACTGTGCCGTGGAGAGAAACAGCAGGTGACTTGCCTGATCCATCAGCCCGTTCCTGGTAGGACTTTGCCTCAACGAAGCGAACTTGGTCATGTCGATTCCCGGCATCTCAGAAAACGCACTGAAGCACGTGTCGTCCATGTTCATGCTCGATGGCTCCGGTCCATCTGGATCGAATTCCGTATCCTCGATGCCCGTGTCCTCCATCGCAAGTACCCCGCTGCCAGCGTGGTGCGTAGTCGGCCGCTGCTGGGGTTCGGGGAGCTTCTCGTCCATGATGCGCATAGCAACCGTCAAGCCTTGGTTATCCCGCAGCGCATCCTGCTTGTGTGTCGTCGATGGCCGCTTCGTGGGCGTGCAAGGCAAGTCTGGATTACCGTCTTGAGCCGCGACGGGCAGGCGTTGTGTCGATTCCGGGGTAGCGATGCGAGACGCCTTCGAGGGAGAGCCCCTGCGTGAGCGATTGCTCAACGAGGACCCGGGCCTCTCCTCCTCCATCGCGAGCTGTTTGATCGGGCTTTTCCTTGGACTGCTCCGACCTGCCGCATCCGCGTTCAGGGCCTCCTCCTCAGCTCTATCCGGAAACTGTGCCATCTTGACTGGGCTTGTCCGCTCTTTCAATCCGAACTTTTTCTCCGGGCTCATCTTGAACGCGGACTGCGGCGCCTCGTCGTCGAAATTTATGGACGGCTTCAATGGTGTGGGAGCGACGTTTTCCTGATCGCTGTAATCGATGTGCGGTTCGAAGGGCGAGGAAGGCGGGTCGTGCCAGTCGTTGTCATTCAAAACCGTCTCATTGTGGTGGTCGTTGAAAACCGCACCGTCCTGGTTGTTGGCCGAAGCATTCAGCTTCTCCGGCGAAAGCGTCGACATGGGCTCAGCCATGATTGCTGTCTAGGGGTGAAGAGGTGGCCGAAAAAGAAGTAAAATGCTGCCGTTGGAAAATGTTGCGGGCGAGTGTGGATGAAGCACCTTGGGCTTGTTTACGGGTAAACAAAGGCTAACCAGATCGGGCTAGAGCATTTTCGTTCCGACAAACTATCCATCTACATGTACGAATCCATGTCTTATATCGCCGGCTCGGGAGCGGCAGGCGTTGCCAGTGATCATTGTACCAAATTTCAAAGCCGGTGATTCGACGTACAGTCGTGCATATCAAAAGTCCGGCAACGCTTCTAATTCCCTAAAAAGTGTTCCGAGGCGCTCGGGTATACTAATACAGTAGGCTCCAAAACTATGTCTATACGTCTATATGTCTACAGTCTCTGTACAAATAACACCGCCACATGCAAACTCTCCACTTTCAGTATCTGATAGCACCCCTCATGGCACCAGCCAATCTCTGGTACTCTTTCAACAATTCATCCACCTCCTTCAACTTCAGCTCCTGCGCATCCTTCGCGTCCAGAAACTTCTTCACCGGCGGTGTCGTCAGCCGCAATTTCTCGAGTGCCGCCACAGCTCTTGCGCCCTTTTCGTCTGCCTGCGGCATCTCTCCAGATGATGTACGTTGAGCGGGCAAAGAGGGAAGCTGCTTGTTCTGTTCCGTGCTGGGTGTCGATCTTGCAGGAGTCCCGGAGGTGCTGCTCGCGGCTCTCCCGAATCGGGGCAGAACATTCATACCGGCGAAGCGATTCAGCGGGTTCAGGCTGTTGCCCATGTTGCGAATGGAGTCGACGGCAGAGTTGTTGTTCAGGGTCGTGGCCGCGGGTTCCGTCTTTGCTGTAGCCAGCGCTGGCTTCCCGTCGTTGGACGAAGCCGTAAACGCAGCGCGCCTGCCATTGCCACTGCCGGTGGAGAGCGCCGAGTCCGCGCTACTGTCTCGAATCGGGCGTCTTCCGGCGAAAAGATCCGTCATCTTGGCTCCCAGGTCTCTCTGCTCCTCTTTGCGATCGTCGCCCAGCACGGAGCTGGCTGCGCTGACGCTTCCGTCGTCTTCGCCGTCTATCTGAGACGGAGAGCTGACCAGCTTCCTCGCATCCTCCAGCGTCCTGGGAAGTGCCGGCCCTTCCACAGGGCTGTTTGGATCCCTCTCCTTCATCCTGCCGAACAGGAATTTGAAGCTGGTGTCCAGGGTGTTGTTGATCCTTCCCAAGGCTTGGTCGGCAGAGTCGATGATGGACTCTCGGACAGCATCGGAGGCAGCTTCGATGCGGTTCGTTTGCGCCGTGATGAGATTGCTGAGGCGGCGATTCGCCTTCGTCGACGGACTGGGGGGCGGGTTTGCAGCCGTGCCCTTCTGCGGTGGCGTGCCGCGGATCTGCACAAGGTCTGGAGCTTCCGACAGACCCAGTGCCATCGGTGTGACTTCTGATCTCGGCGTCGAGGGTCGTGAAGTCGACTTTTCGGGTGCCGGGCCCTCATCCGCACGCAGTGACGAAAGATCGACCGTCTCCAGGAAGGTGATGGCAGCTTCCAGGTTGACCAAACAGTACGCCGTCTCTCCATCTACGCGGATAGAGCCTCTGAAGCGCTGTATGAACTTGAGGTCGCTGATTACGTTGAGACTTTCCGGAGGCATCGTGATGAGGGTGTAGATCAAGGTTGGCAGGATCTCGTCTGCGGACGAGGAAGCCGGGAAGATCTTGGACAGGGCGTCCACGATGGACTTGTGCGCGGCCGTGAGATGCTGCAGCTTTCCCAGCGGATAGTTGATGTCGTTCATCTTCAGCAGGTCGTCCCTGGCGGAGGACAGGTACTCTCGGATCTCCCCCTCGCGGTCCTTTGTCTTCTGGCGCTCTTCCTCGGTCATATCCTCGGCCGTCATCAGCAGCTCTTTCAAGCCGATGCCGACGAGGGACAGGGCGGCGGTGCGTGAGCGCAGCTTGTGGTCTCTTTCCTCGTCGTCGGTGCTGCGATGGCGCCATATCCTCTCGTACACCTTCTCGCACACGGCCCTTTCGACCGCTTCCTCGAGAGCGGCACGCTTGATCTCGAGGTGTTTTCTGGCCCTCTTCCTGTCCGACATCTCGGACACGCTGAGCATCTGCTGTTCGCCGCCATCGCCGATGTTGGACCGGATCGACCCCGGCCGGCTGGACGCGGCCTTCTTGAACGTGTCGCTCGTGAGTCGAGCGGAGAGGGTGGCTATGTGGGTGCTGACCTTGGCCGAGGCGCGGGTGTAGAAGTCCTGGAAGAGTTCGGAGAGGGCATCGGCGGTGAGCGGGCTCGGGTGCACTTTGGCAGAAAGCGACTCGAGGAACCTGGAGAAGTCAGCCTCGCAGCCCCCAGACGTGTCCGGGACAAACCTTTCGGTCAAGCTCCGGATCTCGATGGGGAGCTCCTCGAATCTGTCCGGCAGCGCAAGCTCTGGCTGGGCGGCATCCTCGTCCTCCTCCTGGAGGGCGAAGACGTCCCCATCCTGTGCGGCATCCGCATCCTCGGGCGACAAGGCGGTCTTGAGCGGATCCTCGATGCTGGGCACTGCCGGTCCCTGAAGCGTGCTGGCTCTGCTGCGGGACATTGGACTCCTGGCACGCGCGGCCTCGAGGCGCGTGAAGGATTTGGAGGCGTGCAGGTTCCGCGGTCGTTCGGCCATGCTGTTATCGGGGATGCGGTGCACGGGGGGTACTTATGAGGTCGCGTGTCTGCATCGGAATTCTAAACAGCAAAGTGATACCGGTGCCTGCGGGCTCGAAACGTCATGCGGCGGGTCTGGCTGCGTGGTCCGGGCTGGGATGGGAGGAGAGGATTTGTTGGAGAGAGCAGCGGCAGCGGCAGCGGCAACAGGTGCTGGGTGCTGGGTGCTGGGGAATGGCGCAACTGCAGCGCGTGCGACGATTGCATGGAGTCGTAGACTGCTTGGGGGGGGAATGGCGTCCTCCTCGGGACCAGGGCGGCGGGACCGCGTGCCCATGGTGTACCGCGTGAACGTGAACGTGAACGTGAACGTGAACGTCAACGTCAACGTCGTCATCGCCCGCATTCATATGCCTACCGGTGCTAATTACACTATGCAGCCTCCTCCTCCTCCTCCTCCTCCCCTTCCTCCTCCTCCGCCTTCCCCTCCCTCTCCACCGCCACCGCCACCGCACTTCCACACATGGCCGTCGCAGCCCAGATGCGCCGACGACGCCCCTGCAGCTCGCCCGTGCGGGTGACTGCATCCCTACTGCTGTCCTTCCTCGCCGTCTCGGGCGCGCTCGAACTGCCCATCCTTGCACCCCCGACATCGCCGAGTGCGCACCTCCACGATTTGCCAGGCAAGGAGTTCTCGCTCAGGCACGTGTTCCACCATGGCACCTACGAGTACCCGCAGCTTCACCGGCGCCTGGATGTGCCCGCGGAGGCCGCCGTGTGGATGGAGGACGACGAGAGCGGGCGCGAACGGATGCCGCCGCTGCGGGCCAGGTCGGAACCCACCAGCATCCAGCGGCTGGTGGACAGAAGCCGGCCGGCCATGGACGGGATCCTCGACTGGGCAAGGCACACGGGCAAGGCGGTGCGGCTGGCCGCCGAGGACTGGACCGTCGACGAGCTGCAGGGCCCGAATGTGACGGACAGAGAGACCGTCTTGAGCTTCGCGCGCATGGCCTCCAACGCCTACATCGTGGAGCCGCACACGGGCGAGTGGGAGGACGTGGGCGGCGGCTTCAACTACACCGAGGACTTCGGATGGGAAATGGACGGCTTGCGCGGGCACATCTTTGCCGACACCACCAACGCAACCGTCGTCATCGGCCTGAAGGGGACCTCGCCCGCGCTGTTTGACGGCTCCGAGACCACCACCAACGACAAGATCAACGACAACCTGTTCTTCAGCTGCTGCTGCGGCCAGGGAGGCCAGTACCTGTGGAGACAGGTCTGCGATTGCCAGACGTCGGTGTATACGTGCAACTCCACTTGCCTGGTCGGCGCTTTGCGCGCGAAGAACCGCTACTACTACGCCGCCCAGAATCTCTACCACAACGTGTCTGCGCTGTACCCGGATGCCGAGATCTGGATGGCGGGTCACTCCCTCGGCGGTTCCGTGTCCTCCTTCATCAGCCTGACGTATGGCCACCCCGCCGTCACCTTCGAAGCCGTTCCGGATGCCATGCCCGCCGCCCGACTTGCCCTCCCCGTTCCACCCGGCCACCAGGTTGGCTCCATGCAAAAGCGCGAGATGACGGGGGTCTACCACTTTGGCCATACGGCGGACCCCATCTACATGGGCTCGTGCAACCAAGCAAGCAGCGCGTGCACCCTGGGCGGATATGCATTGGAAAGCACCTGTCACACGGGCAGGAAATGTGTATACGACACCGTCAAGGACTTCGGCTGGCGTGTCGGCATCGGCAATCACAAAATTGTCGGCGTCATCAAGCAGGTGCTGGAGAAGTACGATGCGCCGGCCGTGTGTGAGCCCTATGTCAACTGCACAGACTGTTATCCATGGCAGTACTTCGAGAGCAACGGCACAGGGAGCACCACGTCATTCACGGTCCCTACTTCTACCTCTTCTTCCACCTCGAAGACCAGGACCGAGACGTGCAAGACGCCGGGATGGTTTGGATGTCTGGACGAGACGACGACGACGACCACCACCACCACGACTTCGATCACAACGCCGAGAACATCCAAGCCAACCGGTTCCTCGTCGACATCGACCTGCAAAACACCTGGCTGGTTTGGATGTCTGGACGAGACGACCACCACCACGAGAACATCCAAGCCAACCGGTTCCTCGTCAACATCGACCTGCAAAACACCTGTCTGGTTCGGCTGTCTCGACGACGACGACGACGACGACGACGAAACAACCACGTCGAAATCTACTACACCCTCGGCCGCCCCCGTACCGACCATCACAGCAACCTCTGCTCTTTCTACATCATCCAAAGCACCGAAGTGTAAGCACTACGGCTGGTTCGGCGAGTGTCTCGATCCCACAAACCCGCCTTCCTCGACCTCTCATAGGCGTAAACATACGGCGACGCCTACAGCCACAGCTTCGTCCATCACCTGTACGCATGAAGCGTTCTTTGGGCTTATCTGTCTCGATGGTTCCAAGTCTGGGAAGAAGAAGAAGACGAAGACCAAGCATCGAAAGGCGGGCGCCGCGGAGAGGATGGAGATGTAGACGTCGGGGCACATGTTACCTCTCTTGTCCATGGCGTCTCTATGTATGTCGCTCTTTATATTGTTGCGGCGTTGGTACAAACATCGGCATGTCAGGGATTGTCTGGCCATCTGCATATACACACATATATATCAATGTATACCTGTACACACAGTAATAGGCAAGGCCTTCCGATTGTGGTGGTGGATCTTCTTGTTGCATTCCCCCAAGGTTTCGCTGTTCCCCGTCCGGTGAGCTCAACGCGGCAGGTGCAGCCGCGCGGCAACGCCTAATCGACAACGTCACGTCGCGCGCTCAGTCTGGTTCTCGTTGTAACCCACGTCTGCCTACGAACCAGCCCCGCGCTTCTGCTCGGATCCGGTGGCATCTGCATGAGAGGTACGGCTCCAGCTTATATGGTTAGGGTAGACGCCTCGAAAGTGGCTGACTTGCCCATGCTTTCAAGACATGTCGTTGCTCAGACTACCGGCCGAGCTTATCCGCCAGATCTTGCACAATCTCGATCCAACATCGTTCTACATCTGCCTGCGAACCGCAAAGACGTTTTCGCAGCATGCGCTGGCTTCGACGAGCCTTCTCCACGACCAACTGGCTCGCGTACCTGGACAGCGCGTTCTACCCGACGACGTCAAGAGGAATGCACGCGCATTACTCAGACTCTTCAACAAAAGGGTCACCGGGCATCTTCTCCATGGCGTTGCTCGAACGGCAGATGTCCATGTTTGGGAAACGAAACGTTGCGTCGATCGAAAGGTCAGTGGAATTCTGAGCTGGAACTGGTCCGAGGAAGATGTGGATCGACTTGCACTGCCTCCTGGGGCGAAATCGTTCGAGAACACACTCCTTCTGTGCGAAGCCGAGGCCAAGGCTGGTGCCGTCACTCTCTACACCATCCAGGAGGGGCAACCCCGGCTGGAGCACTTCATATCGACATACCAGTTCCACCGTTACTTGTATGCGTGCGGAGAAAAGCCGAAGACGCAATACCAAATCTTCAAGGTCGCGCCTTTCCACGAACCTTGCGGTACCCGGGACTCGCTTTTGAAGTTGGCCGTGCTCTACGGTCCTTCCCACAAGCTCGCCGAGGGTGAGATTGTAGTATGGAAACTGTTCTGTCTTGCCCTGGACCCGGAAATCGCCGGCACCAAGATCCTCAACATCTACTTCATCCTGCCAGAGAGGAACGAAGTATTCATGGACATGGCGGTTTCCGCAAACGGACTCCCGATCATAGCCTGGCGCAAGCCATTCACCACCCGGGGTTATTCCCAGCACCATCGCATCTCCACATACTCCAAGACGCACGACCGTCTCCTGCAGATAGCGCACCGCGAGGATTCGGTACTGAGCATGCCAAAGTGGAACCCATCGAACATCTTGAGCAAGATGCATGTGACGGGGAACAACATACATCTCCTCCCATCCAGCATCCCCGTCCCTTCCTTCACAACGAGAATGCGTCCGAACGGCTCTCTCGGCGTATTCTCGCGCCGCACCACGTTCCTGCCCGTCGACCCCGAACTCTTTCCCGGCCCCAACCTCGGTCAGCCTCTGGCCAGGCATCACCACCACAACGTGCAAATCATGGACCTCAACGACGGCCTCCCAACCTGCGTAAACACGGTGCTCGAGCTCGTCATCAGTCGCGATCACCGCTTCGACGACGCGGCACGCCAAGGAGCCTTTCTGCTGAAGGCGCTCCACTATCCCGACGACTGCGAGGACTTCGATATGACGGAGGACTATTCCGAACTGAACCACGTCTATGTCGCCCAACTCGTCGGCATGCCCAACCTCTTCGATCTCCCTTCGCTGGGTATCATCGTCGCCACATCCCCGCGCGTCCACCGCATAGCCATCGCGTCCTGGCGCACCCTCCTCATCTACTCGCTGGACCCACGAGCCTTTCTCGACCCGGAATACTCGCTCTCCCAATCCGTCACCACGTCGGACCCCGCCGACGGAGTCAAACAAGCCGGCGTCCCCGGCGATTATGCGTACATCGAGGGCTGCGGGTGGCAGTTTTACAAGAATGCCGCGTTTCATGAGGACCATGTCATCTTGCAACCGGTGCAGCTGGAGTGCAAGGGCGTGGTGCATGGGCTGGAATGGAAGAATGAGGAGGAGCTTTGGGGGTGGGGGGAACAAGGGTTGGTCCGGTGGAGGCTTGGGGCGATGGCGACGGGGGAAAGGGGGTGGGATGTGCTGGGGTATGGGTGCACAGGATGACGCTGGCAGAACAGACACGATGCAGAACCGAAGGCCATGATGATGGGCATGCTACAGCTGCCCGGCGCAGGATCCAGGTACGGGCGTGTACTGGAACGAAGGGACCGAAAGGGTTCGGATCGGAAGGCGAGTCTTTTGTACAAGTCGCATGAGAGAACAAGGTTCCATAGTCGGTTCATCCACTCCACGTCCAACCCCTTCAGCCCTCCTCTTTGTCCACGATGGAACTGTGTGCTCGCCCACCACCCGCCGTCGTCCTCCTCCCCCCAACCCGATCAGCCCTCTCCCCAACGTACACGTCGCCCATCCACTCCCCCTTGCACTTTGGACACTTTTTCGCCGTACCCCCACCGCCCCCCGAATTCCGAAAATAATGCACAGCGCAATGATCGTGCCATCGAACCCCACAATCCTTGTTGTCGCACCTCAACCCCACGGTGACGATTTCCCTGCACCCCTCGCAATCCCGTATCTTGACCACGGGCTCCTCGTTGCCGTCGTCGTCTTCGTCGGCCGGCGGTTCGTTGTACGTTTCCTTGAGATAGGTGCGGAGTTCCATGAGGGCGCGCGGCGCAAGTGCGTAGTACCCCGCGCGCGATTTCCGCATGAAGCCCTGCCGAAGCAACACCTGCACCACCTTGTCCGCCTCGCTCATGGATATGCTCTTCGCCGGCGCCTCCACCCGCGCAGCAGCAGCAGCATCCTCGTCGCCGCCGCCGTCTCCCTCGGTCCCCGCCGCCCGACCCCGCGGCACCTTGGCCAGATGCGAGGCGTCCGTGCCCTTGACGGCCATGACTTCCCTCGCCCGCGTGTTGTTCGTGTCGAACATGTGGTCGAGGAGGCGCTTGACGTAGGCGATTTCGTCGGCGGTGAAGGCCGTCGCGAGCTGGGTGAAGGGGTCCGAGGCGGTGTTCACGAGGGCGTGGGTGGGGGTGCGGTCGTGCTGGTCCAGCGTCGTGCGGATCTCGTAGTCGAGGGCGTGGAGCTTGGAGTTTACCGTCTGGAGCATCGAGGTGATGGTCTGCGGGGTGATGTCGTGGACCAGGCGGGCGCGGGCGGGTTCTGTGCGGCTGGTCAGTCGGTCAGTCAGTCCGTCCGTCCGTCCGTCCGTCCGGAGGGGTCGGCTGCGAGGGGGGAGGTTTTTTTTTTGGAGCGCGTCGGGTGTCCGATGGGATGGGATGGGGTTGGCTTGCTTGCTCACGCACCGTGTGTGGTCAGGATGTCGGCGATGATGGGTTTCAGGTCGTCGGTGGTCATTACGGGCTGGGATAGAAAGGCCTGCAGGAGGGCGCGGTGGGTGTGGTTGTAGTGGCGGTCGTCGGGCGACTGGGATCGGTTGCTGGCCATTTTGTCGCGGGGAGGAGGATCGGAGGGTCGCTGTGGTTGCGTCGGGGGGAGATGCGGACGGGAGGGCAAGGCTGGAGTGGGAAAACGGCGGGCGACACGCGACGCGATGGCGCTTTCACGAGATCACGTGATGCTCTTGTCGTTGGGTTTTCCGTTCCTCCGTACTAACCTCGTTTGGCTTCGTACCGAGATATTCCGCACATGGTTACCTACTTGGCTCTCGTCTTCCCAACGGCACGTACATTTGCGCGTAGAGCTCCGACAACGGACAAGCGTGGGGGGAAACGACTCGATCATGCAGGTTCCGGACACGCCATGTGCCTGCAGCGCTACGCTTTGTACGGTAGATACAATACGTAGTAGTCTACTCTGACGAGTAGGTAATCAAGCATGTCACGACCCCTCGGCATTGCAGCCATGTCCAGTCCTGAAATGTAGCGTGTAACATGCAGGATGGCCTGATTGTGCAATATGCCGCAATCTACCAGGGGTGCCGCCCGGTTTCTCATCCGCCGGGCATCGATGCCGAAGCCTTTGGCAGCGGAATAATGGGCACAAGTCGGGCAGGGTGACGATTGCGCTGGAGGACTCGAGTGACAGGGTGAGGAGTGGTGAGCAGACAGGTGCAGTGTGCACATGGCTTCTCTGCCGCTGGACATGCAGGGTAATCTGGCGGGCAGCGAAAAGGCGCCCTCGCCCTCGCCCTCGCCCTCGCCACTGCATGTCAGGGTCCGGTTTGGGAGTGGGCACACAGGACAGCTGACGGGCGTGCATGGCCATGGTCGAAACCATGTGCGATGACGACGTTCTCACTCGCGCGGGCACACTGATTGTCGAGTCTTCACCCAGCAGCGCGCTCAGCATTCCGCCCGTCCCTTGTTCTCCGCCAGCCCGTTGATTGCATCATCGCAGCATTGCATCATCAGCCCTACAATAATACTATCCAACCCACACCTCCCTCCTCTCTTCCGGGCCCTGCGCGAACGTTGCCCACACACAACTAACTGCTGGACCACGCCCGCCTGCAAGTGCCTGGGCTCGAACAAGCCTGCTCCCATCACGGACGGCGTCACGGCGGCACGGCAGCACGGCACGGTCTCGCGTCCCGCACACGTATCTGCTGTATCTGCTGTACCTGCCTGTGCATGCGGTTGCGGTGCTTCGCCTCGAGAATTGCCCAGCGTGCGCAGTGAGTTGTGTAGTGCTGTGTATGTGTGCGGGTGCGGGTGTGGGTGTGGGTGTGGGTGTGCAGTCCGTCCAGCGCGTTTGTCATCGCCGGCCGGTGACATCATAGTGGCCCTACGTCGCTACGTTCGCTCCCTCAGCTTCTTTCACCGACCCAGCAGCCTCATCCCATCCATCCCTGCCTCCACACCACTTCCGCCCGCCTCTACATATCCCCAACGCTGCAGCCGCCACATACCCCCCCCCCCCCCCTACACCATCCCGCCTCCTACCACAACCCTCCTACTGTTACCGCATTGCAGCCGTCGACATCTTGGGGAGGCGCTGTCATGTCCACCCCAGCGCTGTCGCCCCGACCTCGCGAGGCCTCGCTCACGACGCAATCCCGCTCCCGCCCAACCCCCACCTCTGTCCCTTCAAGACCCAGCAAGCCCCGCAGTCCGCACGCCTCCAATCCCCCTGTTCCCACACCGCGACGCTTGAACCAGGTGAAATTGCCCGGTCACAATGACGCAAAAACGCAAAGTCCAAACTACTTCGGCCTCCAGGTGGACAACAACACGGACGTTTTTGCCTCCAGTGCTGCCCAGCACATCCGCGGGAACTGGAGCCCGCCCTCCTCGAATGTGCGCTCCACGGCAGCCGCCTCGCCCCGCGTCATACCCGTCGACCAGAATCCCGAGTTCGAGCAGTTCAGGCGCCAGTCGGAGAACAACAAGGCCTTTTCGCTGGGAAACTTCAACTTCGGCTCGACACGAGCCTCGTCATCGGTCCCCAAGGGATCGCTGCATGGCGCGGTGAAGGTCCCTCTGTCGCCTCAATCCATGACCACTCCCACACGCACCAACGACCATCCCGACGACCAAAAGGAAGACGGCAGCGATTCCATGGCCAAGCCTCGATCCCCAAAACGGCTGCTGTCCACCGAGTCTGGCCTGTTCCCCGATCGCCCACGCCGCAATTCGCCCGCAAGCTTCTTGGACCAGGAGGGTTATGGTCACACCGACGAGTTGGCCGAATTCGTCGACGACAGATACCCGCATCCATCGCTACCTCCCAAGAAATCGACGCACAGCATCTCCACCCCGCGTCACCGCGCCGAAACCCTGCCGGTGAACTTGGCCGACGAAGAAAAATCCGAGGGTCCGCATATCGTCACCCCGCAGCACGTCGTGAACATCCTCGAGTCCTCGGTCGAGGAAGTCTTGCTGCTCGACCTGCGCGTTTCAACCCAGTACGCTCAAGCTCGTATAGCAGGCGCCCTGAGTCTCTGCATACCGACCACTCTGCTGAAACGTGCTTCTTTCAATGTCCAGAAGTTGGCCGAAACATTCAAAGAGGAGGACGTGAGGCAAAAGTTTGAGAGCTGGCGGAGGAGCAAGCACATCATCGTCTACGATGCCAGCTCATCGCAGATGAAGGACGCCACAATCTGTCTCAACACGCTGAAGAAGTTCAGCACCGAGGGCTGGACGGGTGGATGCTACATCATTCGCGGGGGGTTTCAAGAGTTCGCGGAGAAGTTTCCTTCTTGGATCACCCACGGTTCCGCGCAATCCTCGACGTCTTCCGAGTCGTCTCTGAAGACGGACAGCAGCCTTCCTTCCGTAGCTCCCGTGATTGGCGGTTGCCCGATGCCCGTAACCCAAAACGCGGCAAACCCGTTCTTTGGCAACATTCGCCAGAACATGGATCTCATCGGCGGGGTAGGTCAGATGCCGATCAAGCATCCCGCATCCACGACGCAGTCGTTTGAGGAGGGTCTTCCCGAGTGGCTGCAAAAGGCGTCACACGTGAGGGATAACGGAAAACTTGTATCCGACAGGTTCCTGCATATCGAGAAGCGCGAGCAGAAGCGGATGCAGGAAGCTTTGTCGGAAAACGTCATCTACGGCACCCCGACGCGAGATGGTCCCGCTGCCCAGAGGGCCATGAAGATCGCTGGAATCGAAAAGGGTTCGAAGAATCGGTACAACAGCATTTGGCCATACGAACATTCCCGGGTCAAGATTCAAGGTGTTGGCTCAAGTGGATGTGACTACATCAACGCCAACCATGTCAAATCATCCTTCTCCAACAAGCGCTACATTGCCACGCAAGGCCCGCTGCCAGCAACGTTCAATGTAAGCCTCATCGCCACTTCCTTTGCCCAGGGGATCGAGCTAACGGTCGGCAGGATTTCTGGAACGTTGTGTGGCAACAGGATGTACGCGTGCTCGTCATGCTCACCGCCGAACACGAGGGTGGCCAACTCAAGGCCCACAACTATTGGTCAGGCAAGCAATATGGGAACCTCCACCTGAATGCGCTTGGCGAGCGTAGGGCTTCTCTCGAGCCCTCGAAGATCCACAGGCATCGCGAGCAATCGAGGCCCACGCTGGGCCAACGTCGGGCAACGAACCCCCCGAAACCGGAATACTTCGCGGAGAAGCAGACGCCCTCTCCGAGCAACGAACAACCCTACGTCATCGTCCGCAAGTTCACGCTTGCCAACTCGGAACAGCCGTTCGAGCGCATGCGGGAGATCACGCAACTGCAATATTCACATTGGCCCGACTTCGGAGCGCCGGCTCACCCGGCTCACCTGCTGGGTCTCATTGAACAGTGCGACGCCGTCTGTCGGCAAGTCAACGGCGGATCGCCTTCTGCTCCGGATCCACCAAACGTGCGCCCCGTGCTCGTTCACTGTTCCGCTGGCTGTGGCCGCACGGGTACGTTCTGCACCGTCGACTCGGTGATCGACATGCTCAAGCGTCAACGACAAGGGCGCAACGTGCGGCACACCACACCCATGGGAATGGGCTCGCTCAGCGTCCTGTCGCAGGGCAGTCCGATGCAGATCGACGAGAAGGACAAATCGCGAAAGGACTCACCGAGCAGCGAGAGCGGCAATGACAGGAGCGAAGTGCACGCGGCAGAAGATGACTGGACGACGCGCGAAGATGTCGACCTGATCGAGAAGACGGTGGAAGACTTTAGGCTGCAGAGGTTGAGCATGGTGCAGAGCCTGAGACAGTTTGTTCTCTGTTACGAAAGCGTGCTCGAGTGGTTGGTGGAGCAGCACCCCAAGTCTGCATAAGAGCATTCCCCGCATGTCCTGCATACAGCATCGTCCAGGTTTTCCACAACAGCGAGGTTCGCTTCCACAGGGGGCGGCACTTGACGGCTGGTTTCGATACGTTCGCATATTTGGTGTTGGAAAGGGAACCGCGTAGCATTCGTAGGGAGTAGCGGGTGTTTCCATTGTTTTTTCTCCAGCCTCGCACCGCCCGTTTGTATCATTGGGTGGCGTTGTATTGTCCAGTTCCCGTGTCTTGGTCTGGCTTGGTTTGGTTCGGTTTGGTTTGGTTTGTTTAGTTTAGCTTGTCATGTATACACATCATCTAGCATGGAAAGGGGCATGAGATGGGATGGGTAAACGACTGATGAAGAGTGGACATGAGATGAGAGCTGGGATAGAGTAGAGTACGGTAATACATTCGACATTGGAATCGTTCAGTCTTCTTCACCGTCAGCTATTTTTCGACAAGACGGTATGGAAATGGCAACTCATGTGGATGGCTCGATGGAGACTGGTGCTTGGACCACAACGACGGGTCGCGACGAGCCTCAACCTGACCATGGGCCATGCAGCGCGCCCCAACACGTCGCGCGCTTGCCACCGCCACATTTTGGCATTCGACATGTCATAGCAGACCGCACCCAATCCCCTCCCCATCCACGACCTCTCCGCAGCCACCGCCATGCCGCCCGCGTCTGGCCGCAACTCGCCCAAACCTCCGCCGGCGAGGATATGGAGCATCAGCGAGCCGCCTTTTGCAGGCGTCAAGCCCATCGACAGGGACGGCTTTGCGCGAAGCAACCGCGAAACGGCCATCGTGATCGACAATGGTACGGCCGACTCCCACTCCACGGCTGCCTCTCGGCCACTGACCGTCGAGCAGGCTCGTCCACCGTCCGCGCGGGCTGGTCCTTCGACTCGAGACCCCGACTGTCGCTGCCCCCGCTCATGGCTCGGTACAAGGACCGCAAGCTCAACAGGACCTTCACGTTTGTCGGCTCGGACGTGTACAGCGACGGCACGGCGCGCGGGCAGAGCAAGAACGTGTACGAGCCGGGCAGCAACATTGTGAACAACTGGGATTGCATGGAGGGTGTGTTGGATTACTGCTTCATCAAGATGGGGGTGGATGGAGACCAAGGGGGCGTGGATCGGCCCATTGTGATGACGGAGCCGGTTGCGAATCTGGGGTATGCGAGGAAGAGTACGTGAAGAATCAATCCCCTCCGCCCATGCGGCTGCGTGTACGCTAACACGGCATAGCCATGTCCGAGATTCTCTTCGAGTGCTACGGCGCGCCGTCGGTCGCATACGGCATCGACTCGCTCTTCTCGTACGCCTACAACGGCGGCAAGCACGGTCTCGTCGTCTCCTCTTCCTACACATCCACCCATCTCATCCCCGTGGTCGACTCGAGAGCCCTGCTCTCCCAGACCACGCGACTGAATTGGGGCCGCTCCCAGTCCGCCGAGTACCTCCTCAAACTCCTCCGGCTCAAGTACCCCTCCTTCCCCGGCAAGGTCAGCGATCCACAAGCGGAAGATCTCGTCCGCGAGCATTGCTACCTGAGCCAGGACTACGAAGCCGAGCTGTCTCGGTATCTGGACTGGACAGGCCTGGAAGACAGGAACCACATCATCCAATTCCCTTATACGGAGCCGATCATCGTCCAGAAGACGGAGGAGGAGCTCGCCGCTGCTGCCGAGAAGAGGAAAGAAGGCGGTCGAAGGCTGCAAGCACAGGCTGCCAAGATGCGTCTGGAGAAGCTGAAGCAGAAGGAGGAAGAGCTCGCCTTCTGCCAGCAACTTCAAGAACAGCTCCAAAACATCCCTAAGAAGGAGGTCAAGGTCCTCCTCGAAAGCGAGGACTTTGACAGCGAAGGTCAGCTGGAAAAGCGCATCCGCGATCTCGAGAAGAGCATCAAGAAGGCGCGGAACAAGGACCTGGGCGAGGTGGAGGAAGAGACGGTGGAAGAGCCTACCTTCCCACTCCTCGACACGCCGGACGAGGAACTCGACGAGGAGGGCATCAAGCAGAAACGCCAACAACGTCTCATGAAGTCGAATTACGAAGCCCGACAGCGCGCCAAGATTGAAAAGGAGAAGGAAAAGGCACGCTTGGTGGAGGAGCAACGTCTCGACGACGAACGCCGCGAAGGCGATCCGGAAGGCTGGGCCACCGAGCGCAAAGTCGCCCGTCAAGCCATCATCCAAAAGATGAAGGACCGCGAGCGGATGAAAGCCGAGCTGGGAAACCGCAAGTCCACCGCCAACCAGATGCGCATGAAGCAGATCGCGAACCTCGCCTCGGACGCACCGAAGAACAAGCGCAAACGAGGGGGCGGCGACGACGACACGTTTGGCGCCGACGATGCGGACTGGGGCGTCTACCGCACCATCGCAACGGGCGAACAGTCGGACGACGAGGAGGAAGAAGACCTCAACAAGGCGCTCAAAGACATTGAAGCCCAGCTGCTCCAACACGACCCCACCTTCACCGAAGAATCGACCCGGGAAGCGCAGACGGATTGGACAAAGTCGACCCTCCACGCCTTCTTCCACGGGCCCTACCCCTACGACCCGGAGAGCCAGCGCGAAATGCACCAGCTCCACCTCAACGTCGAGCGCATCCGCGTGCCCGAAGTGGTCTTCCAGCCCTCCATCGCCGGTCTCGATCAATCGGGCATCGTGGAAATCGCATCCAACATCCTCACGGAGCGCCTGGCCGAATCCCCCCACCGCGACGATGTGCTCAAGGACATCTTCCTGACGGGCGGGAACACGCTGTTCCAGGGCTTCGAGGAGAGGCTCGCGTCGGAGCTGAGGGCCGTGTTGCCCGTGGAGCGCGAACTGCAGGTCCGGAGGGCGGGGTCCGCGGTCCTGGATGCGTGGAGGGGGGCGGCGAAGTGGGCGGGTCAGAGGGAGAATCGGGAGAGTTTCGTCACGCGCGCCGAGTATCTGGAGAAGGGGGGCGAGTATATCAAGGAGCATGCGTTGGGGAACGCGACTTCCTTTTAAAGCGGAGAGACGTCTTGGAACACGTCTTGGGGAACTTTCTTCCCTTCATTCTTCACACACACACACACACACAGAGAGAGAGAGAGAGAGAGAGAGAGAGAGAGAGGCGTTTTAGGTGTGTCCGGCTGGATGGGATGAAAGAAAAAGGGTTCCAACCGCCGCACGAGGATACGTGCTGGCTCTTCCCCCTGTCATTCTCCATCGAATGTTTTTGCTCGGCATGGAAGGTGTGGAAAGTGGATGAGATACGAGTGTCTGGACTTGCTTGTGTCCGGTATGCAGAGCAGACGAGCTTGAAGCGAGCAGAAGAAGAAGAAGATGATGATGATGAAGAAGAAAAAGTGGTCGAGTAGCAGACATTTTGGAATTCGCCGCGGCAGATGCATTCCCATACCATCTATCCTTCGTGCATGAACGCCTGGATATGCGTAGATCCCACACCCACACCCACAACTCCCCACCCCGCACCGACAAAGGCACCCCAAGGCCCCAACCCATGATGATACAAAGCCCTCCCCATCCCTCACACCTGACTCTCGGCCCCCGCCCCCACGGCCCCCACCTTCTCCAACGCCCTCTGGATATAGGGCCCGACGACGGGCACACTCCCCACGAAGCCCGCAATGGTGGCGAAGAAGTCGCCGAAGAGGACGAGGATGCCGTAGAGCTCGATCAGGAAGCCGAAGAAGGGCCAGCGGAGGAGGATCAGGGCGATGCCGGCCAGGAAGGCGGCCGTGCCTTTCCATTTCTGGCGGCGGGCGAAGAAGGCGGCGGTTTTGGAGAGGCCGATGATGAGGGTTAGGCCGATTAGGAAGAGGATCTGCGGGCGGGTTAGGGGGGGGGGGGTCGGTGGGTGTATGTGGAGGAGGAGGAAAAGGGAGGATGGGGGAGGGGGGGGGGGAGGCGTACGTTTCCCATTGCCAGCCTGGGGGATTTGAGGTGTCAGCTGCGATGGACGGACGGACGGATAAGAGAGGGGGAGGGAGAGGGAAACAAACGCACATGGATCGGTCGAAAAACATCATCACGCCTCCGAGGAGGAAGAAGCCGCCTGTGGGTAGGGTCAACCGTGCCGTCGTCTCTTATCCCCCTCTCCCCCTCTCTCCTCCTGTGGATATATGTATATATATATATATATATCAACATCAATATATGCAGAGATATATGCACATGTCGTCTTCATCTGTCGCGGAATGCGTCGTGTACGGAGCTTGCGTACCTACCCCCTGAACAAAAGGCCACCCCGATTTCTGGTCGCGCAGTCAGTTGACAAACATCCTCTCGCACCGTATTCCTCTCTCTCTCTCTCTCTTTCTCTCTCTATATATATCTCCCCACCATCCCATGCCTCTTCTTTCCTCACGTACTTTGGGTATCCGTCAGCCACATGGTCGGCATCTTCAGCGGCGGGATGGCGCGGGATGCGCTGGGAGTCTGGGAGGTGCTCGGGCCGCGGGTTGGAGCGAAGGAGGATGCGGAAGCTGTGGAGGGGGAGGGTTCTGGTCGGAGTGGTGGAAAAGAGAGTGTGTGTGCGCGCGCGGGCGGTGGTTGAACCCTTTTTTCTTTTTTTTTTCGGTTTCGTGTCCCTTTGCTTTGCTTTGCTTGTGGTTTGGTTTGGTTTGCTGGGGATCGTCGCGATTGGGGGGGGGGCGGTGATGCCTGTCTAGCGTGCCGCAGCTCCACGGGCGTTCGCAGCCGAATTTCTTCTTCTTCTTCTTCTTCTTCTTCTTCTGCTTCTTGCGTCACCTCGCTTCTTCGTCTCTCATGCTATGTACCCGATGATGGAGACGTTCAGCGCACCGCTACCACAATACGATCACGTTGCACGAAAAGAATCAACAGCTTTCTACAGACGGTTGGTTGGATGATTGGATGGATCGTCTCTCAACTCGACGACTAGGTACTGTCTGGTGCGCGATAAGCAGTGCTCCCATGTAGTAGAACCGCCTCGACCACAGTACGCTATTCTTCCGATGCTGCTGTGACTAGGAAAACTTCCCCAAAGCTCCTGGTATCCCGTCATACGGGCGAAGAACAAGACACGTCCACGATTAAGCCGGAGCGCCTCCTTGAGCCTTGCTTCGAAAGGAGCTTGGTGGGTGGAGTGAGCTTGACTTTGTTGGCCTGACATACTTCTCTTCACCTCTTGCATTCCACCACACCACCGTTGCCGCTGCCGCTGCCACTGCCACTGCCACTGCCACTGCCATAATGTCCATCGCATTGCCATGGTGAGGCTGCCGCACGTTGCATGCCTCATTTCAGCACCGTGTGCGCTCCCCGCGAAGCAAGATGCCCCTCCACAACACTCTGTGTCATGGTCCTCACCAGCCCAAACACCTCCTTGTCGTGATATCGTAGCCGCGTCTTGGGATCCGTGTAAGGCGCGTTCAACCCCGTGACATCGCAGTACCGCCTCTGGCTGCTCGGATGGAAGCTCGGCGCCGACTCGATGTTCGTATACGTCGCCGCCGGTCCCCCATTCCCAAATCCGGTCCCATTTCCATTTCCGTTTGCGTGCCCGTTGGCCGCCCTCTGGTTCTTCTCCAGCACCAGCGTGCTCAGGCTCTGCGCCGCCTGCGCAATGTTCGGCGGCCGTCCGACGGGATTGCTGGCGGGTGTGCCGACCTCGGTGAGCGGGGTCGACACGCCGCTGTTGTTCTGCGTCGCCAGCACCGACGCTTCCTTGCGGGTGGCTTCGGCGATGATTTGCTTGAGGTTCTTGTTGCGCCGGCCGTGCGCTTTGAAGTGCGGGTTGCGGAAGCGCTTGGGGATGGCGTAGATGTCGAGGTTGTCGAGGAGCGCCTGGTGGTTGTTTTCGTCCGACGCGGTGGTGAGGGGCGCCATGTCGGGGTTGGGGTTGGGTTGGAAGTTCGTCGAAGACGTTTCCGTGTCCGGTCTGCTCGCTGAAGCTCAAGCTCGAGCTCAAGCTCAATCAACATCACGTGCTTATTGTACAGCGGGTGTACCGTACATCTCTTGGCAGCTCTAGGCTATTTACATATCTGCCCACCCCACGACAACCAACACGACAGTTCACACCCCTGCCACACCACCATGGTAGGTCGGCATTCTCCAATACTCCGGGAGCTTCGAAAGCTGCAATACTGAAGCCCGCACAGGAGAGTCCCCACGAGCACCAGCAAAGCCTCCTGCTTTCCCGCATCATAGTCAACGTCGTGCGTACAAACATGCACAATCCATCCTCCACACCGCTGACGACCAACCCATGCAGGAAAAACTAAACGAAGCCATCATGATCCTGAACAAGAACTTGCAGGAAATCAACCTCGCCAACATGGACACGGAACTCGTCTCCCAGATGTTCAAAAACTACCAGTCCAACGTGCTGTTTCATCTCGAAGGTACGTACGTGCCTCTTGCCCTGCTTGCATCCCTCTTTCCTTCCTTCGAATGACCCATGCTGAGTTTGAACATAGCCACGAATGGACTCAAGGATCCGGCTTGAAGCTGCGACCTAGCACATCTTTGCGCGAGATGGCATGGTATGGCATGGTACGGTACGGTATGAGGGTTCATTCGGCGATGCTTCGTCTCAGAGACACTCCACCACTGGAAACCGTCCAAACCCCAACGCCATCGCTGGAGGTGGGGTTGCAGTTGGAGTGGATCACGTTCGTCTTACCTTCCCATGCCGTGTTCCCCATCTCACGATATGTACCCACCGTTTTGTTTCACAAACAATCAAGCACAGATGGTGAAAAAAAAAACCGCCGAAATCACGGCGATCCTTCGATGTTGCCACCCCAACCATGCAGGGTTCAAAGGGCACCAAGTGCAAAGTTCAATGTCGCGGTGAGGCATTCTTCGATGAATCTACATGTACGAGAATGCAACGTGAAGGGGTACGTAAACTCGCGGAACGCCGCATCCATCCATCCATCCAGACGCCGTTCATTCCACGGTAAAAAGAAAAAAAAGTCCGTCGCTGATCCGGGTATCCGTATCCCGTCCATGCCCTTTCCCCCGAATCATCGTGAACTCCGTTGAATTTCGTAAGCGTTATCCGTCGTGTTTTGTGCATGCCCGCGGACGGGCACAGGATTCCTTTACGGCAGGAAGTGGGAGTAGTGGCCAGGAACGCGCAGTCTGCACCTCTCGCAATCTTCCCGGTAGCCCATGCTGAACCGGCCGCTGCCCGTGAGTGCGCCGCTTCGCTTCCTACCTCTTGCGGGCGTGGGTGGTGCAAGCGAGGTCATCTCAGCATCCATACGGTCCATGGAGATGTGGTTCGACGTCACGCTGAGACGCGACAGCTGCGATTGGGCAAATGCGGTGGGCGTGTCTGGGACGTCCTCGTCCTCGGAGATGGGGGATGGCATGCGGCGACTTCGATCTTGGTCCATTGACAGTCCTTGCTTTCTCGGTGGTGGCTGCATCATCGCCGGGTTGTGTGCGGGCACGCCGAGGTATCCGCCGCTCAAGTTCACCCCACCGGCCATGCCGCTGGTCGGATATCCCAGGCCGCTCATGCCGTTGCTGTGGAAGGTAGGGTAGATGGGCGTGGGTATCCGTCCGGTTGCGTTGACGGCCGGGTCGCGGCCGAAGAGGTCGGAGTTGAGCTTCGCAGGCCGAAAGTTGGCGGCGACAAAGGGCGAGTCTGGCGGTTGACTGGCCACCACGTCGAGGTCGTCGTCCTCGTCCATCATCGCGTAGTCGACGTTGTCACGGGGGGACGGGGGCACGGGGAAGTCCTCGTCCTCATCTGTGGAGGCGGGGGAGGAGTCGCCATCGCTCTGGTCGGATTGAGCGGGCGTCATGGCCTCCAGGCCGGGCACCATGCGCGGCGGTGGGGGTGTCGTCCGTAGGGGGAGCGTCGACGATGTGGGGTAGTTGGAGGACCCATAGGCCTCTTGCATCCCCCATGATCGGGCTTTCTATCCCAACTGTCAGCTGTTTGATGTTCACGGCGGCGAAGCGGGCAGACACGCACCTTGATCCAGCGCTCGTCCTCCGAGTCTGAACTGTCCCGGCGCCTTTTGCTGCTCATGGTCTGAAACGCCAACATGCCGTGGGAGGTGGAGCGGACGGTCGTCGGTAGGGTGCGATGTACGGGTGGTCTACAGGCAGAACATGCACAGGTTGCAGACGAGGGCGAAGTGTCCAGTGGCAGCGAGAAGTCGAGGTCACCGAGCTGCTTGATGGGGTGCGAAGTGTTTTGTAACAGTGCATGCACCTGGGTCACTTGCAGCAGAAGTGCGGGTCAGGGGAGGGCACCCTCGCGTTTCAGATGGCCGGAAGATGGCGCCTAGCCGGTCACTTGCCGAACAGAGGGCTTACCATGTAGACGCTGTGAAGATCAAGGTGAAGCGCGAAGGGTTGGCCGACGGTCGCGTAGGGTGATGTAGGCGTGAGAGTGGGTGTGGGTATGGATATGGATGTGTGGTGATGGTGACGGTGATGGTTGGGGGTGTTGCTACAGCTGAGTTCAGTCCAAGCCCCTGCAGTGGTGGTGTTGCAGGCACCATAGCAGCTCGCCATGTTCTGGCGCATGAACGATGGCGCCGCCGACGCTGAAAACAGACGTCCAAGGCAAGGCATGAAGGAGAAAAGGCTGGCCAGTCAGAGGGCTGCTGTTCTCGCTGAGGTCGATGTCCTCGTCCTTGGCGGGATCCGGACGCCTGGGACGATTGATCGATTGACGATGGGATGATTGCCGCTAGGCTCTGCAGGCGGTGAGAGAGGAAATCTGTTTGGTGACTCTGAGCAGCAGAAAAACAAAGAAGCTGGAATGATTGCACGGCACAACACAACACTATAACAGCGTGTTTTTCTCCCCTACTTTGCACGTCCAAACTGGGAAGCTTTGCATCTGCATCTGCATCTGCATCCAGTACGGTACATACAGTACATCCAGGCCCCCTGCCGTCCTTTGTACGTGGCAGGCCATACGCATTTGCATCCGCTGCACACTCCAAGATACCAATATACTATAGTAGAGACAAGTCCGCAAATCGTAAGGATTACACCCCACTCACCACCCTGCACCGATGGCATGTCACTCCACCAGTAAAAATTATGTATACTGACCGCATCTATAAAAGCCTTGAATCCTCTCTCTCGTCATGGCTGCCCCCGCCGACCCCACCGCAGCCATGCCCGCCATCACCGAGCAAAAGACAGTCAGCGACGATGTGCGCGGTACATTCTCTCGCCAGACTCACACAAGTGGTTGCGCTGTATACTGATTCGTCTGCCAGTCCTCGGCTACGACCCATTGATCCCTCCCGCACTTCTCTCCGCCGAAATTCCAATTACCCAAAAATCCGAGGAAACCGTCCTCCAGGGCCGCAAAGAAGCCATCCAGATCATCACCCAAAAGGATGACCGTCTCCTCGTCATGGTCGGGCCCTGCTCCATCCACGACCCCGTCGTCGCCCTCGAATACTGCCAGCGTCTCAAGGCCCTCGCCGACAGGCTGAGCAAAGATGTGCAGATCATCATGCGCGCCTACCTGGAGAAGCCTCGGACGACGGTCGGCTGGAAGGGTCTCATCAACGACCCGGACATCGACGAGAGCTACCAGATCAACAAGGGCTTGAGGGTCTCGCGGAAGCTCTTCTGCGACCTCACCTCCCAGGGCATGCCCATCGCCTCGGAAATGCTGGATACCATTTCCCCCCAGTTCCTCGCCGATCTGATCTCGCTCGGTGCTATTGGCGCGCGCACGACGGAATCGCAACTGCACCGGGAATTGGCCTCGGGTCTTTCCTTCCCAATTGGCTTCAAGAATGGCACGGATGGAGGCTTGACCGTGGCCGTGGACGCCATCGGTGCAGCGGCTGCCAAGCATCATTTCATGGGTGTGACCAAGCAAGGTCTGGCTGCCATCACCAAGACCGCCGGCAACGAGCACTGTTTCGTCATCCTCCGCGGCGGAAGCAAGGGTACCAACTTCGACAGAGACAGCATCAAGGCGGTCCGGGAAGCGTTGAGGAAGAAGGGCCAGCCCGAGGTCCTGATGGTGGACTGCTCGCACGGTACATCATCTCTCGCCCACATACGTGCACGTCGCAACCGCTAATCGTCTGCAGGCAACTCCAACAAGGACCACCGCAACCAGCCCAAGGTCGCCAAAGTAATCGCCGACCAGCTCCGCGAAGGCGAAACCGCCATCGTCGGCGTGATGATCGAATCCAACATCAACGAGGGCAACCAGAAGGTGCCACCAGAGGGTCCCAGCGGATTGAAGAAGGGCGTCTCCATTACCGATGCGTGCATAGATTGGGATAGCACCGTCAGCGTCCTCGAGGACCTCGCTTCCGCCGTTGCCGAGCGCCGGGCGAAGAGGGGCACCGCAAACGGCGTCCACTGAGATGGAGGACATCACCTTGCCAAACGTTGTAGAAAAAAGGGGTCCGTCGGTTGCTCGACGGGAGAAAAGTTTCTTGCAGGATTCGTGTTGGAGAAGACGGATTTTAGGGATGGATAAGCATGGACAAGGATGGGGTTTCATAGAGGGGGGATACAGGAGGAGTTTGCCTTGCTTTTACTTCCAAGTCGATACCAGCATTCGTCCTCTTTCGGATGAATACGTCGGAGGAAAAACATTCAATCGACCCTCCACCCTTCTCATCTGTTGAGTGAACAATATATATATATATATATAACAAGCACAAACTCAACACTCTGATTCAAATCGACGCAAGTCGAACTCACATCCTCCTTGGCGTCTAGCGAGGTTTTGTAAGACATCAAGTCAAAGGACAGGTCATCGGATGATGGTTTAGTAGTATCGCCATTAGACATTATGATTAGGTTGGGTTATCACCACCACTGCCACTGCTACCCACTACTCTGCTCAACACTACACACTCTCCAAAAAAACACCACACATCATTTCCCTCCCACCCAAACTCCGCCAACACAGCAACTCACAGTTCCGCAAACACCAACCCCATAAGTCCCATAGCCGCAGCCGCAAGCCCCATCCTTCCAGGCCCAAACTCGGGCACATTGACAGCGACAGCGGCGCCGGTGAACTCAGGCCCGCCGGTATACGTAGGAGCGGTGGGTTCGGCGTTGGTACCATTTGTGGGGATGGCGAGGGTGGCGGTGGTGACGGGGTCAATAGGGAGGACGGTGATTTTGGTACCGTTGCCGGTTGTTGTGGGGATGACGGGGGGAGGGGTGGTGGTGGTGGTGATGATGGTGGTGACGTTGGGGAGAGGTTGCGGCGAGGGTTGAGCGTTTTGCGTGTTGCCGCAAGCGTTGGATTGGAAGGTGCCGTACTCTGGAGGAGAAGGTCAGTATGGATGATGTAGTGTGTGTGTGTGTGTGTGTGTGTGTGTAGGATAACTTACGGTATACTTGGTCGTCGGTACAGGCGGCGTCGATGGCGTCACCGGCGCCGAGGCGTTGGAGCTCGACGCAGATGCAGGGGAAGTCGGCTGGGTTGCACTGGCTGTTGGCTAACAGCGGGAAGAGAATGTCCTGGGCGCAGTCCGACAGGCCGGTGATGGCATCGGAGAAGGCAGGGAGATTTTGCTGTGGAAGCGCAGTCGAAGTGACGGTCTGGAGGAACGTTGTGGTCAAAGTGAGGGTGCTGGAGAAAGAAGGCATTGCGGTGATGTAAGATGCCATGGCTGGGGTAGTTGAGGAGGGGGTAACGTTTGGAGTGGAAGACGAGAGTGTCCAGTAGCCTCGAATGTCGATAGGTATGTCAAAGTTATATGAAACGAGTGGTGAGTCCCATTCGCTAGAGGGTGTCTTATGGGATCCGTTCGGTATGTGATACTTGCTGTTCCCGGGCTATCATGATATAAACTGCGTTCTGCATGACCGTTTGCGATCATCTCAAAGTGAAGGATTAAACCCACCGTTTTTCGACCACATGTAAAAATAGATGAGCCCGCATGCGGAGGTGGGGCTTTGTTCGAGGTTGAGGCGCTTTTCGTGAGGGTATTGCTGCCGTCTGGCGAGATGTGGGTTCCGTTTCCGGGGAGCGCTCCGGAATGTAACCTGGTGGAGTTCGTCTTTGGGCATCGCCGCGCGAAACCGTGTATTGTTATCAGCTTACAATGAACCCGACTCTTTGTCTTTGAATCTTTCAGACGTTGGATTGGCAGTTGGTGGTTTGGCTTTGGGATGAAGCGACAGTGTTGCAGCGGTCAGGTTGCATCGTTTCCAGCCTCTTGTGCCAATTTCCGATCAAGAAACTGCACAATCAGATCGACATGCCTTGGTTCGTAGAAGCATTCGTAGTTCTCCTTTGCGTACCTAATCGCACGAGACGTCGGGTCCATGTCCTGGTCGTCTGGGTTGGGCTGATTCGCCAACAAGCTTTCATAGTACGGGTTGAAGCGTTCGCCACGGCGCTTCGGTTTCTCTACCATGAGTTCGCGATATCTGTATGCTAGAGCATAAGGGTCCTTGCTAACGGAAGACTGTGCTGCCATCCTGTTGCGCGTTGCTGTACGCAAGTGACTTCTAGGTGGGTGCAACCATACTCATCACCGGTTTATAAGGCCGGATCGAGCGAGACAAAGACACCTGGACCGCTTGTACTCACGCTTGTTCAGGGATCTTGGACAAGTATCTGGACAAAGCATAGTTGGAAGTGGCTTTGCTATGGAATCGAGGACGCAGTGTTCCTCAAGGCAAGAAAAAGAAACCCGCAAAGTATGTGAGGCAGGGAGTGAAGAACCCAAAACATACTAATCAGCGCTGTGGGAAGTAGAAGTCGCGTATCCGTTGTTGCAGATGAAGTGACTGCTTGGCTGGGTAGACCTGGCGGGAAAGGCTGCGAGTACTTTGTTGATCATTGTCCACACTCATCTCAAAGCGGAGAATTCATCAAAAAGAAGATTTCATCCGGCTGCTCAGGTAGTGAAGACAGCCAGGTACCGGAAAGAAGCACACAGTATAACCATGGCCCCTGCGCGTCACTAGCACGGATGCAATCTAGCGTTATCGTTAGCGCGCGCTGCCACTGCTCGAAAATTCGGCGGTCGAACTTTTCACAACCTCAGACTGACCTCCAGCAACGCTGCAGTCTCGACAATGGCGCCCTCAACGTGAGTGATTCTCCTTCATCCCACTTCACGCCTTCGAGCGCTTCATCGTATTGCGATAGCCCTCGCACATTGTTCCACCTGAATCATCGCTCACAGTACTTGCAGAACTGTGCCAACCCGAAACGACATTCTCGTCCCTGAGACGTTGTTGAAGAAGAGGAAATCGCAGGAGAAGGCTCGCGAGGAGCGTGCTATAGCAACAAGGGAGAAGAGAGGTACGCTGGCAACGGCCACGGGCAATGGAGGAGAGCAATCACGATGATTATAACTACCAACACGATCGACTAGACTTCGGTCAATGCTGTCGAAACGTTAACCATCTTTCGGGAATGATGCGATTGCCCTCCTCGAGCGTCTAGTGGCCATGAATCGTTCCATATTCCAGGCTGACTGTTGGACAGACAAGAACAAGAAGAAGCGCGAGGTCATCTTCACGCGCGCCGAGAAGTATGTAAAGGAATATCGCGACGCCGAGGTACGCTTCGCCGATGACCAAACCCGCGTGTGGTAGCTAACGTTCGCACAGAGGGAAAAAGTCAGGCTGTCCCGCGAAGCCAAGAACAGCGACAGCTTGTATGTCCCGGCCGAGCCTACACTAGCCTTCGTTGTGCGGATAAAGGGGATCAACAAGATCGACCCGAAGAAGCGGAAGACGTTGCAGCTGCTCCGACTCCTTCAGATTAACAATGGTGTCTTCATCAAGTTGACGAAGGCCACTACGGAGATGCTCAAAAGTGAGTGCGTCTACTTTCCGTCACAAGACGCAGAAGCTGACCACGGAAAAGTTGTTGAACCCTTTGTGGCATACGGATACCCTAACCAGAAGTCTGTGCGAGAACTCATCTATAGTAAGTGATGTGTCCTTGTATTGGTGGATCTGCTGACCGGTTCGCAGAGCGAGGGTACGGCAAGGTTGACAAGCAACGCATTCCTTTGACGGACAATGAGTTGATTGAACAACAACTTGGAAAATACGGCATCATTTGTATGGAAGATCTCATACACGAGAGTGAGTGCTACCTTCATGCGCTGCCAAGGTACAATCTAACTCGCAGTCAGTCTATTCTGTGGGGCCAAATTTTAAGCAGGCCTCCAACTTCTTGTGGCCATTCAAGCTCAACAATCCCAACGGCGGCTTCCGTAAAAGGAAGTTCAAGCATTTCATTGAGGGCGGTGATCTCGGTAACAGAGAAGACCAGATTAACTCTTTGATTCGCCAGATGAACTAGAGCACTTGTCAGCGGCATGCGACGGATGGTGCAGGATTTGGCTTAATGATATCATGCACGGGGTTTATCTGGAAATACCACGGGACCTTGCATCTGTAGAGGAGTTCGGAGTCTGGATTCTTACATAGTAGGCGGGTGAACATCGCTGCGCCCACGTGCGTCTTGAGGGTTTTGAATGAGGGGGGCAGCGAAATTGATTGCACTCCCGCCCACCGTGTGGCAATGACCACATGGGAAATGAATATAGTATCTTGAACAACACAAGGCAACGCAATTTGAATTATTGCGGGTGTCGGACCAGCATAGCTCCACGTTTAGACTAGGCCATTGCGGGGTTGATGATATCGATAAATGAAAGCTCACATGCTATACAAAGCAACAGACACTGGATCTTCCTTGTGGAGGACGGTTCAGGCATGTGTCCGAGACGCAGCCACGTTGATGGAGCCAACTGGCGATTGGCAAGCGACCATGTGCGCGTCATGAGCAGGCAGAAACCTTTCCGGTCACTGTGGCAGTGTGAATCATGGTACGTAAACGCGGTACGGTCATTTTCTTGCTGCCTGCCGAAGTGAGACGATCTTTGAGGGGTTTGCCAGGCGGTGTTGCTGGTTTTTAGGCAACGGGCCAATAAGCACGCGGCAAGACATTGTTGTGGTAGGTGTTGAACGACGATTCTCTCACCAACCGCCACTCTGCATCGGCAAAGCCCTGCTCCCTCTCCCAGTGTTTGCGGTGGATGGCGGATCCATCGTATTTCCCAAGGAGCGCCGACGCGTTTGGTGCTTGCCTGCTTGCTTACGATGATCGTTTTGGCCAGATGCACGACCGAGCAAGGTTGCCACACTGACGACAATGGCATTTGGCGGCAGAAATGAGTGGCCGGATTATGAATAATTTGTGGAAGCCTGCGGGTGTATGACGCGAGCGAATGCTGACTTGGGTTGCCGCCGATGCTCTCGTCCGCTCCCGATACTGCTTGGGCTGGCTCACCTGCGATTTGCGGAGAATCAGAGTGATCCAGTGCAGCCATGCGTTCATCATCACCTGCCAATATGCGTGCAGCAACGCAGCCCACTACGCTACGCCCCGAGCCCGACACAACCCCTCGTTTCCGAGGGCTCCGGGCAGTGACGGCGGAGAAATGGGGGACTAGCAGCTCCAGGTGGGCACGATTATTTTTTTCCACGCAGCACGGGACCGATGCGCCGGCAAGTCTTGAGAGGGGAGTGAAAAAAAAAAAAAAAAGGAAAAACTTGCCATGCTCGTTATGCACCGCACCATGTTTCTCATCTACACGGACCGTGTCTTAGATTTACGGAGAGCTGAGCTGGAGTCTACGCGGTCATATACTTTGTGCGCGGAAAAAGTGGGTGTGAGTGATGACAATTGTCGAGGCGGAGTGCCCACTCGCACGATGCACGCTGAGCTCTTAGCGACGCCGAAAGGGAACAGAAGTCTCTCACAACGGCTTGGCGTGGCGGCAGGAGGATCGTGTTGGCCGGCAGCCGGTTTCGATGGTGCAGAGGCAGATGCAGAGAGGAGCCAGCGGAGCCCGCCGCCGGCTGCCAACGTGGCTCTCGCGGTTGCAGCGAAACAGCGTCGATATGACTGGATGGACACTGCGCGGTCCCTGACGACGTTCGACTCGGACCCATGGCAGCCAGACCACACAAGCTCAGCGACTTGTGCCTGGCGACGCAGCGGCGTGCTCAGGCGTGGTTGAGGGCGGAACACCATGTAATTATGTACGGTGTGATGAAGGTGGTGAGACTGGCCGGACGTGGCACCGGCCCATCCCATCATCAACACCATCATCCCTCATCCATCCATCCATCCATCCATCCACAATGTATGGGTGGGCAGCCATGGAGATGGGGGATTGGAGATTGGACGAGGCTGCTGAAACTTCTGCCGGAGATGGGAACAAAAGGCCGGCGACCCTTCGACGCGCCCCTTAGCTAGCGGCAAGCAAGTGGTTAGTGGTTAAAATTACATGCCGCTCAGGCGTCGCTGGTTTCCGCCCGCACAGAGATGTTCGCTTGATGGGGATGGCCTGGGTGGGTGGTGACGGGTCCCACGGCCTAGTTCGCTCGCTCTCAACAGCGACCCTCAACACCTACACACCCTCTGCATTTCCCGCCTCTCCTCTCCTCTCCTCCCTGCCACCCTCTCCCCCCCACCTCACCTCACCTCGCCGTCTCCCTTCCTCCCCACTGTCTTGCTACCGCTGCAGCTTGCTGGCGTTTGGTGTGGCCGCAGTACACCTTCTCGAACCTCTCAGCCACTCGCCCCCCTCCCCTCCCCCCGGTGCTTCGAGCAGGCCTGAGGTGGCCATTGCTCTTCGCCTGGCAACCGGTTCTTGAACGTGGATCTGCGACCCGAGTCCGACTCTGCGACCTCCTCCACGACCTCCACGACCTCCCCTCCCTCGTGCCCTCCTGCCCTCCCAGTGATTGCACTCGCATTCCGCAAACGACGCGGCAGGGCAGTGCTCGTTTTTTGTGCGCAGTGGCACCGTCTTCCGCACGAGCGAGTCAAGTTCGCGTCCCCACGGTACCGGCCGGCAGGGTTTGACTCTGACGGATCACGTCGCTGAAAAAACATCCACCGCCTCACTCTCTCTCTCCCCCTCTCACCTCTCTCCGTGTCCTAATTTCGGCGCCCGTCTGGTTTCCAGATTTGCACTTGAGTTTCGGTTGGATCGTCCTTTCCTCTTTTGCTCGTCGGCTCGGCTACCTGACTCCCTTCACCTCCACGGCCTCAGCTCCACGACCCAACCCAACACCACCGTGAGCCCGAACGTGCAACCCAGACACTGTGTTCTACGGGCGATCTATTCATTTAGGCCTCGTCCTGCTTCACGCTTCGGTTGCTTCCACGGCTGCTGGCCCGCCATTGTCGACGCACACGCACACGCACATACACACACTGCGTCTGCTGTTTGGTGCAGTCGCGACACGTCTTCGGCCAATCGACACATCAAACGGCCGCGCTTTTCCATCGACAGCCGTAGCATTGTCTGGCCGAGACAGCATTCTTACGACCTCTCGACACTTCTCCCGTTGTCCAAACGAAAAACACTCTCTTGATTCACTCCTTCCTTTGTGCATGAGCGCGATTTACTAGGCTGTCGGTTAGCTCTTCGCAGAGCGTGTGCTCCATCTTCCCTGCGGCTGGAATTGAAGACACTGTAAGTCTCCGATTCAAGAGGGCGCCTGACACTATCCTCGGTCGCCTGCCTCATAATGTGCTCTCGCTAACCGGCAACAGGGTCACACACCGGTCTCTTCGTTCCTCTGCGACGGCACATCTCCATCATGCCGGCCTTCTACCCACGATCCAACATGCCTCGGCAGCTCCCCCTCACGCCGCCGGAGTTTGTGCCCAGCTACCACTCGGGCTGTGGCGGAATGCCCTACCAGCAGAACGCCTACTCTGGCCAGCCGAGCATCCGACAACAAGATGATGGCTACGACTTTGCAGACCGCTACGGCCAGCTTGCTATCGCGATGCCGCCCATGTATCCGCAGGCAGGTACCTACCTGAGCAGTGCAGCCCCGAGCCTGCCGCCGCCGAGTTCGTTCTACGAGGCGCCCATCTTGCCGCCCATGCGTGTGCAGAACGAGCAACAGCATCGCGCGCAAGACTTCAATCAACGCGCAGCTCAGCAGCCCAAGGAAGAGAAGCCTGTAGGAGGTGTGTCGGCAAAGTTGGACTACGATATGGATATCATGACCGACTTCGTATGCGAGACTGCGCTCCAACTCATCACTCCTGGTCGCATGATGCCACCGTCATTCCGCAAGTGGGTCCACCAAGTGCTGTGCGCGACTAGGCTGCCTTCTGCGACCATACTGCTCAGCATGTTCTATCTATCGACAAGGATGCATATGCTGGGTGGCATCCCCAAGACGGACAGTCATCTGTTCCGACTGTTGACCATTGCGCTGGTGCTGGGTAGCAAATTCCTGGACGACAACACATTCATCAACCGCTCGTGGTCCGAGGTTAGCGGTATCCCCGTCACGGACCTCAACCAGCTGGAGATGGAGTGGCTCGTAGCTATCGAGTTCAAGCTTCACCGCGACCCTGCGGAGAGTCAGGGCTGGGATTCCTGGTCTGTCCACTGGAAGGACTACCGGACTCACGCTACTGCTCGTGCAAGCCGGCCTAGTAAACTGAGCCCCATCGACACTTCGGTGCATCGACGCTCTCTCAACAAGCCATTGCCACCGCTGCCGGCTCAGCAGAGCTTCAACCCTCCGCCATATGAGTATACCCCCAAATCTGCGCAGCCTTCGTACAGCAACTCTTCCAGCTTTCCGCACTACGATCCCTGGCGATCTGCAAACGACCATTCACCTGCTTCTGCTCCGACCACGGGGCCCACTACCCCGGAATACTATGGAGCTACGGGTACTTGGGCTCCGGAGGGCTACTCGCGTCGCACCATGTTCGGCTTCCCACCCCTGTCTCAGCCTGCCGCTAGCCAGCCTCCGCAACAGCAACAGCAACAACAAGCCAATTACGGCCCACCTGCCTACTCGCAATACCAGGCTCCAGTCTGGAACAACCATGGCGTCAACTGTGGCTGTATGTACTGCGCACAGAGACATCCGTCATACTTCATGGCACCTGGTTTCGGCCCCCAGGCTGTTGCCGTCTAGGTATCAGGCATGGCTCATTGTTCCAGCACAGGTACTTCGCGACTGTTGAATACTCGGGATCCGGCCATCATCACCGTTGGTTATCTCGACAGCAATGATTGCAACATGGATGTTTCTCTATCGGCACCCCACAACGCTTACTTCCATGACCCTCTTACTTTATCCACTGCATATTCACACGCGGCCCGATCTCAGCGATTCCTCCTCGAAAAAAGTTTTTTCTTCACGACACGTTCGGCGCGTCGATACCCATATACAGACCTGAGTAGGTCTCCGGTCAGAAGCACCGGTCCTTCGTTACACTTTCAAGGCGCTCATTCGTTCTCTTCTTGTCGCTATTTGACACGCATATTGGCGCCACTCCGGATCTTACGAAAAGCACAAGGCTTGCGACCATCTTGCATGATAGATTTCCTTGGTTCATATTTTGCGGCACTTATTTCTTTTCGTCCTTGTTCATTACGTTAGACATCGGCTGTCCATGGTTGTACGGTGCACTTTGAGCGAAATTGCTGGAGGGCGGCGTTAACGGTCTGACCTTTGTGTCACTGCGATACTCCTTTTACTATGTTTTGTTTGCTTTTGCTGCGCTTACGCTTCGGGCGTCGGAGAGTTGCGGCTCGTCATGATTCCATTTCTATTTCAGCGCCGTCACAAGAATGATTTGGGGGAACTTTGCACAGGTTTAATGGTTTTTCTTTGGGAAGCAACCTGGGGTCTTTCTCGTTGTTGCGGCGATCAGCTTCCGCCTCTCGACTCTTCGAACAGCAGCCAATGGTGGACCACTCGTCTCGCCCCTCACTGCCCACCTGGATCGATTGCATTCGCACCGGATACCCCTCGATTTTCACGATTCTTTTCCCTTCAAAACCGCCACCGTATACCCTCCCCAATGGGGATTTTGTAATTAATGGCATCGAGACCTCGACGGAGCATTACATTGTTTGTTCTTTCCCTTTTCCTCTTCTACCTAAATGCTTGGGGTGGAAAATGCTGCCTCATTCCCTTGTTCACGATCGATTCTTATACCAGATGGCACAGACTGGGGAAGTGGGCGGCAACTAGGGTTGTTATTGGCTTATTGGCAGTTAGTGTATTCATTCCTGCAAGCAAGATGCGCAGATTGGCATGGCAGTAGCATTAAAATGGAAAAATTGTCAGGTGGTGTACCGCCTCGAAGAAAGCTGGAGCCTGATCACGTATACTAATCTGTGCTTATTATGATGACGACGTTCCCATCCAGCCACCTCACCGTTTCACTTCCACGAGAACCACGGCAAAATCCTGGTGGTCAGAAAAAAAGATCCGTGCAATAGCTCGGATTGTCCTCTACACGATGGACCAGAATATCCTCCGTCTCCGGCAAGAGCTCATGCATATCAACGTTAACTCCGAGGAGTCAGCGGCCAACACGTCGGATGAATAGAGAGACCGCACCAACTCGTGTCGTCATTGGCCAATCAAAACGGTCCATAGCTCCGGTCGCCGCCGCCCGTGGATAATACCGCGCGTGCACATTGTTAGCCTCTTGCGTGCGCTCCTTCTGTTTGTACATATAGACTGCAGGCCTGAGGTGGTGGCGGTGGTCAGATGTCGCCGAAGCATCCATTGTTCCCTGGGTCATACACCAGCTACGCCATACGATTTCGTGCGCATAACGCGAGCAAGCTTACGGGGGTCAGAAGTCATATACAGCAGGTGCATACACGGTCTTCATCATCGTCATCTTCTTCTTCGCTCCAGACCCACAAATCTCTGCCTCTGTCTTCTCCTTCTTTCTTCACGCCTCGATCGATTACTAGGCACACGCAGTCGGACCCGAAGCCATCATCTACTTGGTGGGCTACACCGCGTTTCACACACCCCATCAAGATGAGCTCTGCAGCCGCAGGAGCTTTCGGCGTCGGGTCGGCGGGCTTGTACGCCGTTGTGAGCAATCCCGCGCAAATTGGTGCGCAACCCGAAGACGCGGCGGAGAAGAAACATCATTTGAAGGGAGGGAACGGGTTCACGAATCCGTGGGATAGTTATGTGGAATTGTCGGGTCCTGTGGTTATGTTGAACTTGTTGTGGTAAGTAGACGCGACTTCATTTTTGTGCTTGAGAAGGGAGGCAGCGCATGTATACGGAATCAAAAAGGGGTAGGGAGAGACAGAGGGAGAGAGATAAACACTGACCATGTATGTACTCGTAGGAGGAAATTTTCAGGCAAAGCCAAAGTACCAGACACCACACCACCCACCGTCGCCGTTCACGAACCCGTCTTCCTCCCCTCACGGGAAACCCCCAAACTCCGCGCGACCTGGCTCGGCCACGCATGCTACTTCGTCGAGTTCCCCTCTGGCCTCCGTGTCCTCTTCGACCCCGTCTTTGAAGACTGCTGCTCGCCCATCACGATCAAATCGCTCAAACGCTACACCGACCCACCCTGCCAGATCGAGGACCTGCCCGTCGTTGACGCCGTCGTCATCTCGCACAACCACTACGACCACCTGAGTTACCCCAGCATCCAGCGTATCCGCAAGAAGTTTCCGGACGCGCATTTCTTTGCGCCGCTGGGAAACAAGAGCTGGTTCGAGGCGAGCGGGACGCCGGAGAACCAAGTCACCGAGTTGGATTGGTGGGAGGCAAGGGATATCAAGCTCGAGACCAAGAAAAGTGAGGGCAAGGAGATGAAGGAGGTGGATGCCGTTTCCATCACGCCATCGTCGACCAAAGCGCAAAGCGTGGATGCAGAAGACGGAGCCATCATCACAGCGACCATTTCCGCCCTACCTTGTCAGCATGTCAGCGCTCGCGGCCCTTTCGACAAGTGCAAGACGCTGTGGGCGAGTTGGAGCGTGGAAAGCGGAGGCGCAAAGGTCTATTTCGCCGGGTATGTCGTCCCCTCCTTCTGAGAACCGGGGGCGGGGGGCGGGGGGGGGCGCCGCGGGGGAGGGTGAGTTGAGGTGACAGGAATAGAATCTTTTGTTATTTTATTTTATCTTTTTGGG